>CAUYRH010071766.1:0-14492 GCA_963574655.1 Perodicticus potto
CAAACTGGTTATACTATTTGACTTGCCTTTTTTTTTTATTATTATTTTTTTTTTTTTTGAGACAGAGCCTCAAGCTGGGGACTATAGGCGCCCACCACAACGCCCAGCCATTTTTTGGTTGCAGCCATCATTGTTGTTTGGCGGGCCCGGGCTGGATTCGAACCCGCCAGCTCAGGTGTACGTGGCTGGTGCCTTAGCCCATTGAGCCACAGGTGCTGAGCCGACTTGCCTTTTTTTAACTAACTTTTTATTTTAGGATAGTTTTAGATTTATTAAAAATTTGAGACAGTAGTACAGAGAGATTACCCAGTTCCCCTTATTACTAACATCTTACATTAGTGTGGTTCCTTTGTCTCAATTAGCCAGTTGTAATACATTATTATAATAGTGACGTCCTTGCTTCACTCAGATTTCCTTAATTTTTAGTCAATATTCTTTTTCTGTTCCAAGATCTTATCTAAGACACTACCTTATATTAGTCATTATGTTTTCTTAAGTACTTCTTTTTTTTTTGACACAGAGTGTCACTTTGTCGCCCTCAGTAGGGTGCTGTGACATCATTGCTCACAGCAACCTCAAACTCTTGGGCTCAAGTGATTCTCTTGCCTCAGCCTCCCAAATAGCTGGGACTACAGGTGCCCGGTAGTCCCCCACAACACCCAGCTATTTTTAGAGACAAGGTCTGGTTCTGGCTCAGGCTGGTCTTGAACCTGCGAGCTCAGGCAGTTTACCCGCCTCAGTCTGCCAAGTTCTGGGATTACAGGTATGAACCACCAAGCCCAGCTGTTAGGTACCTCTTGACATCAACAGTTTTGAGTTGCCTTTTTGCCCTAAAAGAATTACCCTGTTTGGGATTAAAATGTACTAACTAGAAGATGGTGTTGTAATTGCTTTATACACAGACTCCTTGCAGGGTGAATTTGTCTAATTTGTCACTGCATAGTGTAGTGCTTGATATTTTTGAATGGTTCCTTATTATATTACTGGGTGCCTTAAGAATGAATGTATAGGCTTGGCACCTGTGGCTCAACGGGCTAAGGCGCCAGCCACGTGCACCTGAGCTGGCGGGTTCGAATCCAGCCTGGGCCCACCAAACAACAATGACGGCTGCAACCAAAAAATGGCTGGGCATTGTGGTGGGCGCCTGTAGTCCCAGCTACTCGGGAGGCGGAGGCAGGAGACTCACTTGAGCCCAGGAATTGGAGGTTGCTGTGAGCTGTGATGTCACGGCAGTCTACCCAGGGTGACAGCTTGAGGCTCTGTCTCAAAAAAAAAAAAAGAATGAATGTATAAATAACTAATGCAGTGTTAATATTACTTTCTAAGTTAGATGATTTTAAAGTGGTAGGTAACCTTATGCCATAGTTTCCTGTATTCCTGAGATCATTGTTTATTTTTCTTATTTTTTCTACTTTTACCAAAGAAATACTCAGCAGATCATTATACACCTTTCCCTTCTGACCTGGCTTTCCTCTCAGAGCAAGTAGCTGCTGCCTGTGGATTTCAGGGTTTCCGAGCTGAAGCAGGTATCCTGAATTACTACCGCTTAGACTCCACACTGGGAATCCACGTGGACAGATCTGAACTAGATCACTCCAAACCCCTGCTGTCATTCAGGTAAGTTAGTTCCAGAGATTTTGACTGACTTTTATCATGTAATTCTTTTTTGTAATGCATTTTAAGCTAAAATAAACAAATAAAACTATAAAACTTTTAAAAATGATTGGACCCTACAACCTTTCAAGAGAATCTTGACAATCATCAAGTAAAATTAGCTTAGTCCTTTAAGAACTGCTTTAGAGTCACTGCTTCTGTTTAAGATGCACGGATTCTGCCGTTTGTAAATGGGAGGTGTTGTCAGTGGAGAGGATAGACAAGAAGGAGGCTATAGAGCAAAGTGATCTTTTTGGAATAGAAGGCAGAATACAGAGTGAAACACTAAAGCCTGAAGCGTTTACTCTCCTTGTCCTCATAAACATAATTTATGCACATTACTGCACCTGTATCTCAACAAACAAAGTGCCTCTTATTTATTGTGTTATCTTAAAAGGGGAAGAATGAAAAACATAGTAAAAGACTTAAAGGTAATGTTAAAACTAAATTCTTCATTTGCTTATTTAACTGCAGCAAATTTTATTTTGCAGCATGTCTGTGGGGCTGTCAGAATAGGTGACAGATCATGGGTTGGTCACTTATAGACACAGCCAGAAGAGAAGGATCCTGGTACAATTTTTAAATGGGATTTTAGCCTGAGCAACCATTGCAGGACCTCATCTCTATGCAAAAAAAAAAAAAAAGAAATTGAAGAATTAGCCAGGTATGGTGGTGCAAGCCTGTTGTCCCAGCTCCTCCGGAGGCTAAGATGAGAGGATTACTTCACTTAAGACCAGGAGTTCAGAGTTGCAGTGAGCTTTGATCATGCCACTGCACCTCAGCCTGAGCAAAAGAGTGAGATTCTGTCTCTATTTAAAAAAAAAAAAAAAACAGAAACAACAATTTAGTAGCAGTTAGTATTGATCTAAAATTAGGAAATAATGCAGTGGGTAATAACTTCTCAGACTATTGTTAATAACAGAAACTTACTATTCCATGTGTTGTTTTTTTTTTACTTATTTTTTGTAGCTTTGGACAGTCTGCCATCTTTCTCCTGGGAGGTCTCAGAAGAGAGGAGGCCCCCACAGCCATGTTTATGCACAGTGGTGACATCATGATAATGTCAGGTTTCAGCCGCCTCTTGAACCACGCAGTCCCTCGGGTCCTTCCAAATCCAGAGGGGGAAAGCCTTCCTCACTGCCTAGAGATGCCTCTTCCAGCTGTCCTCCCCAGAGATTCAGTGGTAGAGCCCTGTTCTGTGGAGGACTGGCAGGTGTGTGCCAGCTACTTGAAAACTGCTCGTATTAACATGACTATCCGACAGGTCCTGGCCACAGGTCAGGACTTCCCTTTGGAATCTATGGAGGAGAAAAAAAAAGATATCACCACCGAAGGTGTCTGCCATCTGGATGACCAGAATAGCCCAGCAAAACGGGCTAGGATCAACCCTGACAGCTGAGATCTGGACATCCCACTCTTTACTAATACAGTTCTTACAGTAAACGACCACAGTATTAATACTAAATAGGTAATATTTTGTATCGCCATGGATTTTTCACCAAGATAAGCCAAAAACAGACAGAAAAACTAATCATTGATCACACTGTTGCCTTGTGACCCATTCTGAAGACTTCAGAGCCACTTCACCGAGAGAAGTGTTTGACCTAGTCCAGTCCTGCTTAGATGTTACTAATGTGTGTTGAAAACTCAATGCGAGGAAGTATTGTTCTTCTACAACATCCTTTCAGCCTCTACCATTACCTCTCAGGGAGGGAGAAGTGAGTTTCCGTGTCTGCAGAGTCTTTAAATACCTCAGATCTTATCAATGGCAACAATAGTACTCCTGCCCCCCATTTCTGATGTTTTGTGGTAGCTGTGGTTCTGTGAACCAGCCATCAGTCTCTTCCCAACTCCTGTGTTATCATCAAATTCTTCCGTCTTCTAGAATCCTATGCACATTAACACAGTGGAACTGGCAATCCTCTCTCTTGGGAAAGAAAGTAATCACAACTCTCTCTCTGCCTAAAAAATATATAAACTCAAGGAAAGGGGAACAGTAGTTTCTCCACATGTCCATTTCCACTCCAAACTTCCTATTGGCTTTTTAATGTAGTTTTAACTGTTGGACTAAAAAAGTCCTCAGGGGGGTTTGTTGCTCTTTTTTCCATGAATAAACTCACTCCATTTTAAATTAAAGATTTGTATCTGTCCTTGCAAGTTAGTATATCTGGGATTAGTATTTTTCCCTTTATTTATTTATTTATTTTTGCTATATTGTTCATGCTATTTAAGCCCTCCAACTGTTTCTGCCCTACCCTTGCTATTCTCTTTGTGGCTGTTTCACCAAAGAGAATATTCCTTGATACGCCAATCACTGCTGTCTCATCTGATGGTGGGCTTGGAAAATGCATGAGGCACCAGCTGTTAGTCTTTGTACTCTCCCAACAACTCGACTCACTATACCCTGAGCCAAGTTCTTCACATTTCTGTGGACCTCAGTTTCCTTGATTGTAAGATGAAGATAATGTTAACTGCAATCTTCTTGAGTAATTTAATGCTCCTTTCTGGAAACATGATGTGCCAATATTGTTTTATTACTTACTATTTGGGCTCTAGAAGCATCCTTATTCAGCGGCACCCATAACTCAGTGGTTACAGTGCCAGCCACGTACACCAAGGGTGGCGAGTTCGAACCCAGCCCAGGCCAGCTAAATAACACTGACAACTGCAACAAAAAAATAGCCAAGCGTTGTGGTGGGCGCCTATAGTCCCAGCTACTTGGGAGGCTAAGGCAAGAGAATTGCTTAAGCCCAAGAGTTGGAGGTTGCTGTGAGCTGTGATGCCACTGCACTCTACTGAAGGCTACATAGTGAGACTCTGTCTCAAAAAAAAAAAAAGAAAAGGCTCGGCGCCTGTGGCTGAATGGGCTAAGGCGCCAGCCACGTACACCTGAGCTGAGGGGTTCAAATCCAGCCTGGGCCCGCCAATCAACAATGACGGCTGCAACCAAAAAATGGCCGGGCGTTGTGGTGGGCACCTGTAGTCCCAGCTACTTCGGAGGCAGAGGCAGGAGACTTGCTTGAGCCCAGGAATTGGAGGTTGCTGTGAGCTGTGATGCCACAATTCTCTATCCAAGGTAACAGCTTGAGGCTCTGTCTCAAAAAAAAAAAAAAAAGAACGAAACATCCTTATTTACTTGCTTGTATGGATCACTGGCTAGAAGCCACTTTGATTCCTGCTGCTTGCAACATATCTTGCTGAATTTGTATCTCTCTTCTGTTCTGCCTTTCTTTTTAATTATTGGTGGTGTCTTTTTAAGGATACAAATTAATATGGATCCACCCCTTATATGTAAGCTAAGTTCCAAAATTAGCATATGATAGGGAATTTTTACATAATTAAAATTACCAGTGGGAAAATTTCTCAAATTTTCTACAATGTATATTAAATGCGACCCATCAGAAACTAACATACTACTGTTCAATAAATCCAACAGAGACAGTTTATCCTTACCATTAAAATGGTTGCTCTGGCTCAGCGCCTGTAGCTCAAGCATCTAAGGCGCCAGCCACATACACCAGAGCTGACAGGTTTGAATCCAGCCCTGGCCTACCAAACAACAATGACAACTACAGGGGCAGTGCCTGTGGCTCATCAAGTGGGGCGCTGGCCCCATAAACCGAAGGTGGCAGGTTCAAACCTGGCCTCAGCGAACTGCAAAAACAGAAAAATAGCCTGGCGTTGTGATGGGCACCTGTAGTTCCAGCTACTCGGGAGGCTGAGGCAAGAGAATCGCCTAAGCCCAGGAGTTGGAGGTTGCTGTGAGCTGTGTGACGCCACAGCACTCTACCAAGGGTGATAAAGTGAGACTCTGTCTCTACAAAAAAAAAGAAAAAAACAATGACAACTACAATAAAAAAAAAAAAAATAGCCAGGCGTTGTGGCAGGCATCTCTAGTTCCAGCTACTTGAGAGGCTGAGGCAAGAGAATCACTTAAGCCCAAAAGGTTGAGGTTGCTGTGAGCTGTGATGCTATGGCGCTCTACCGAGGGTGACATAATAAGAACCTAAAACAGTTGCTCTTTGAGTATCCGTTAAAGGTGCATGCAGTTAAAGGTGTTAGCTTATGTATAGGAGCAGTGTTGTGCAAAAATATATATATCCAAATTGCAGATTCCCACTCCATGAAGCAAAATGTTTATGCTGTGAGAAGCAAGTGGACACAGGCCATCCTATAGAATAGCAGAGTCCTGTTTCCCATTCTATGCCCCCTCTAGGATATGTGCTCACTGAGTGGGATGGTGAGTAGAATTGTTTGCACAATGAAATTCTCTGTTATTTTTTATATTTTTATAACATGCAGTTGAAGATACATATAATGCAACTCTACTTACGGTCTTTTACAGAAAATTATGTAATCCAGAAAAGAAACATCAGTGATTTTTCTACATTTACCTGAGAGTGATCCCCTTTGTTTAAATGTCTACCACGCATTTTTTAAGTCAGAGGGCAGTAAACAATGACCCACCTGCTGTTTTGTTTTGTTTTGTTTTGAGACAAAGCCTCAAGTTGTCACCCTGGATAGAGTGCTGTGACATCACAGCTCACAGCAACCTCCAATTCCTGGGCTCAAGCAAGTCTCCTCCCTCCGCATCCCAAGTAGCTAGGACTACAGGTGCCTGCCACAAAGCCCGGCCATTTTTTGGTTGCAGCTGTCATGGATTTGAACTCGCCAGCTCAGGTGTACGTGGCTGGTGCCTTAGCCACTTGAGCCACAGGCACTGAGCCCCACCTGCTGTTTTTATACTGCCCATGGGCTTTTTACATTTCTAAAGGGTTGGAGGGCTGAGGTAATCAAAAGAATATTTTGTGGTACATGAAAATTATAAGATTCAGATTTTAATGCTCATAAATAAAGTTTTATTGGAACACAGCCCCATTAACTGATTAACATATCTGTAGCTGCTTTCATGGTGTAATGACAGAATTGAGCCTTTACAACAGAGATTGTTTAGTCTGCAGACATGAACTGCTCCTTTACAGAATAGTCTGTGAACACCTAGAAAGGAACCCAGATCCCTGAGAAGGACCTTAAGAAAAGAACATGAAGCCAAGATAAAGACCCAGGGGAAGATTTTCCTTTTTATTTAGGAATTTTTATCATTTTATGCCAAAGGAAGAAATAATGATATGTAGATACTCAGTATGATCTGGGCTGATGTTAAAAGTGGGGTCACAAATATGTGGGGATGGGTGGCGCCTGTGGCTCAGTGAGTAGGGAGCCGGCCCCATATACCAAGGGTGGTGGGTTCAAACCCAGCCCCAGCCAAACTGCAACAAAAAAATAGCCCAGTGTTGTGACAGGTGCCTGTGGTCCCAGCTACTCGGGAGGCTGATGCAAGAGAATCGCCTAAGCCCAGGAGTTGGAGGTTGCTGTGATCTGTGTGACACCACAACACTCTACCAAGGGCAATAGAGTGAGACTGTCTCTACAAAAAAAATACGTGGGGAAGTTGACACTATAATAGTTTACTAATAGGAACGTGAATTATTCTATCCTCTAAGACACAGTTTGGCATCATGTAATGTGAAAAATTCCCTCTTGGTTTGGCCAGGGCAGTCTTAGATCTCCTTTTCCTCTCTGAAATGGTCTGGTTTGATGATAAATTATGTGGTCATCCTAATTATGTTTTCAAATGTAACTCTTTGACCCACTGAATTTCACTTTTAGGAACTGAGCAAGGAAGTAATCATTAGCCAGGTATAGCCGTGCACACTTGTAGTCCCAGCTACTTGGGAGGCTGAGGCGGGAGGATCACTTGAGCCCAGGAGTTTGAGGTTGTGGTGAGCTATGATGACACCACAGCCCTCTTGACTGGGTGAGACCTTATCCAAAAGAAAGAAATAAAATAAAAATAAGAAATTACTCATGTCTAGACGTAGGTCCAAAAGGAAAAGGCAATTAGAACTATTCAGAAAGATTTCTGTACAAGAATGCTTATAATAGTAAAAATTTAAAGTAAGCTCAGTATCTAGCAACAGGATTTGGTTAATTAAATTCTTTTTTTTTTTTTCAACAAATGGTTATTGAGCACTATTCTTTGACTCGTATACTACTGGAAAACACATTTTAAGGCCAGGGATGGTGGCTCATACCTATAATCCTAACATTCTGGGAAGCCAAGGCAGGAGGATCACTTGAGCTCAGGAATTCGAGACAAGTCTGACCTCTCTACTAAACGTTGTGGTTCCCAGCTGTTCAGGAGGCTGAGGCAAGAGGATCGCTTGAACCCAGGAGTTTTGAGGTTATTATGAGCTATGATGGTGCCACATGGCATTCTCCCCAGGGTGACAGAGTTGAGACTCTGTCTCAAAAATGAACAACAAAAACATGTTTTATAAGAATAGTTAGAAATATGGGAACGTAGTCATACTGTATTTATGTGAGAAAATCCAATTATGAAACTGCATAGTAACCTAATTTTGTATAGAATGTTTACATAAAGAAAAATCAGAACTTTACCAGAATGTGAATAATGGTGGTATTACAGTTGATATTTATTTTATTTGTGCTTTTCTGTATTTCTGATTTTTCGGCATTAAAAATCTGTTTAAATCATTTTTTTAAGAAAATAATAAGTGCTTGTTTTTATTTTTTTAAGATGATACTCTGACCTGGTAAGTCTGTCTCTACCTGAGATTTACAATGCAGATCTAGGAGCAGCAACAACATTGTCTAACAAGGCCGGCATGGTCGCTCACACCTGTAATCCTAGCACTCTGAAAGGCTGAGGCAGGTGCATCACTTGAGTTCAGGAGTTCCAGACCAGCCTGAACAAGAGTGAGACCCTTCTCTACTAAAATAGAAAAACTAGCCAGGTGCTGTGGCAAGTACCTGTAGTCCCAAATTCCTAAGCCCAGGAATTTGAGGTTGCTATGAGCTATGATGCCATCGGACTCTAGCCTGTGCCACAGAGTGAGACTGAAAAAGAAAAAAAATATGTGGCTGGGCACAGTGGCTCATGACTGTAATCCCAGCCCTTGGGAGGCTGAGGCAGATGGATTGCCTGAGCTCACAGGTTCAAGACCAGCCTGAGCCAGAGCGAGACCCCATTTCTAAACAATAGCCAGGCATTGTGACGGGCTCCTGTAGTCCCAGCTACTTGGGAGGCTGAGGCAAGAGGATCACCTGAACCCAGGAGTTTGAGGTTGCGGTGAGCTATGATGTCATAGCACTCTATCAAGGAGGACCAAGTAAGACTCTGTCTCAAGAAAAAAAAAATGTCGTCTAACCAAAGGGTCTTGTTTAATGAAATTATTTTATGTAATGAAATACTATATAGCCACCACAAATCATGTTCTAGAGAAATAATTTAACAATTGGAAGAAATGTTCATTTGCTGAGAAAACCAGCTCAAAAAGAGTATGCAAAATGTTTACCAATGTTTTTAAAATGTGTATGTGTGTGGAAAAGGCTGGAAGTTTACGAGATTCTTTTATTTTTTTTTTTTTTTTGAGACAAAGTCTTACTTTGTCACCCTCAGTTGAGTGCTGTTACATCATAGCTCATAGCAACCTCAAAGTCTTGGGCTCAGGTGATTCTCTTGCCACAGCCTCTCAAGTAATTGGGACTACAGGCACCCACCACAAAGCCTGGCTATTTTTAGAGACTGGGTCTCGCTCTGGCTCAGTCTGGTCTTTTTTTTTTTTTTTTTTTTTCTCAGTCTGGTCTTGAACCTGTGAGCTCAGGCAATCCACCTGCCTCAGCCTCTCAGAGTGCTAGGTTTACAGGTGTGAGTCACCATAACTGGTCATTTTCCATATTTTCTATAACCAGCATAAATTGCTCTCTCAAAGAAGGCCTTTGTGCCCCTTTTTATTTGTTTGTTTGTTTGTTTTGTTTTGGAGACAGAGTCTCACTCTGTTGCCCTGGGCAGAGTGGTGGTCTCAGCCTAGCTCACAGCAACCTTAGACTTCTGGGCTCAAGCGATTGTCTTGACTAAGCCTCCTGAGTAGCTGGGACTACAGGCACCCGCCACTATGTCCAGCTAGTTTTTCTATTTTTAGTAGAGACTGGGTCTCACTCTTGCTCAGGCTGGTCTCAAACTCGTGACCTCAAGCTAGTCACCCACCTCTCCCTCCCAGAGTGCTAGGATTACAGGCATGAGCCACCACACCCAGGAACTCTTCTACTATTAAGACAGAGTTCCTACTAAAATAAGTTGGCACATTAGATGGAAAATGGAATTTAGTAGTTAGGGCAGAAGCTAAATTTTAGGAACACTTCCCACAATTAGCTGTGTTGCCTTGACTAAGTCACTCAACTGAGCCTCAATTAAAAAACATTTTTTTTTGAAATAGTCTCATTCTGTTGCCAGGGCCAGAATACAGTGGTATCATCATAGCTTACTGTAACCTTCAGCTCCTGGGCTCAAGCGATCCTCCTGCCTAAGACTCGTAGATAGTTGGGACTGCAGGTGTGTGCCACCCTGCCCAGCTAATCTGTTTCTTGGTAGAGGATGAGGTCTTTCTATTACCCGGGCTGGTCTTGAACTCCTAGCCTCAAGCAGTCCTGCTACAGCCTCCAAAAGCACTTAGCATAGTGGTTTTCAACCGATACTGATACGTCACGGCACACTAGTGTGCCATGAAAATGTTAAAGATCATTAATTAAATTATTTTCAAAAGAAGGTCAAAGCAGTGTTTTTCTTGTGTGTGTGTGTAGAGACAGAGTCTCACTTTATCGCCCTTGGTAGAGTGCCGTGGCGTCACACAGCTCACAGCAACCTCCAACTCCTGGGCCTAGGCGATTCCCTTGCCTCAGCCTCCCAAGCAGCTAGGACCACAGGTGCCCACCACAACGCCCAGCTATTTTTTGTTGCAGTTCGGCCAGGACTGGGTTTGAACCTGACACCCTCGCTATATGGGGCCAGCGCCCTACTGAATGAGCCACAGGTTTCACCCCACAGTGTTTTTCTTAACTCTTTTCGATAGCATAAATTAAGTGTGCCACAGGAAGCTTAACTATGGGTTCAAGTGTGCTGTGAAGTAAAAAAAGTTGAAAAACACCGCAATAGCGTAACAATCATGAGCCACCGCACCTGGCTCTGAACTTTTTCTGCAGTTTTTGGCTGGGGCTGGGTTTGAACCCACCACCACCGGCATATGTGGCCAGCGCCCTACTCCTTTGAGCCACAGGCACTGCCCGGCTCTGAACTTTTTTCAGCCTCAATTATCTATAAGGAGTAGATAACCAAGTAATCCTTGTGTTATCTGTCAGCTCTGGAATGCTGTAGTTTTCAAATGAGAAAATCTCAGAGGCTGGGGAAAACAGTAAGCAAAGCTACCCAATGGGCAAGATTTGGGGGAAGGAAATCAAGTATCAGCCAAAGTAAAGTAAGGAATAACAAAGCAAAACCAGAACTTCCCAGAAGAAAACAATACAAATAGGGCGGGAAAGGTGGCTCCCAGCCACTCTGGGAGGCTGAACCAGGAGACCAGCCTGAACAAGAACAAGATCCCGTCTCTACTAAAAACAGAAAACCTAGCAGGTGTTGTGGAGGGCACTTATAGTCCCAGCTACTGGGGAGGCAGAGCCAAGCAAATCACCTGAGCCCAAGAGATGGAGGTTGCTCTGAGCTATGATGATGACACGTGGCGACAGAGTGAGATACTGTCTCAAAACAAACAATATAAATAGCCAGTAAACATGTGCAATGATGATAGAAAGATCTATCAATCAGATCAATGATGATCTTCAATAGTAGATAGAAATAAGTGCAAATTACAGCAATAGAGATGAATTTGTTCCCATTCATTTGGTAAGATTAATGAAATAATCTCTTGATTCCCTCATGTCCTACTTTTTTTTTTTTTTTGAGACAGAGCCCCAAGCTGTCACCCTGGATAGAGTGCCCTGGCATTACAGCTCACAGCAACCTCCAATTCCTGGGCTCAAGCGAGTCTCTTGCCTCCGCCTCCCAAGTTGCTGGGACTACAGGCGCCCACCACAATGCCTGACCATTTTTTTTTTGGTTGAAGCCATCCTTGTTGTTTGGCAGGCCCAGGCTGGATTCGAACCCGCTAGCTCAGGTGTACGTGGCTGGCGCCTTAGCCCGTTGAGCCACAGGCGCCGAGCCACGTCCTACTTCTAATTTCACAGGAAATGTTGGCTTTACCCTTGCAGGCGTGTCCAAACTTTTTTTTTCTCTGCCACACATTAAATACACAAACACGAGCAAAAGCTGATTAGCAAAAAAGGTCCGTGCATAATTTTCATGATATCAGACACCACAGATAAGCAGGAGTCCTCAGAAAATCAGCAAGAAACCATGGGCCACAGTTGGACACGCCTGCTAAAGCACCCAGAATCTGATCACGTCACTGTTGCAGCCCTGGCCAAAGCCACTGACACCTTTCAACCGGATTATTGCAGTCTCCTCCTAACTCTTCTTTCCATGCTTGGCCCCTGCCCCCATATCATATTCTCTACATAGCAGTCAGAGTGTGGCTGTTAACATCTAAGGCCCATTGTGTCCCTCTTGAGCTCAAAACTGTAAGTCACTCCTCACTCTGGCACAAGCTAAAGTCTTTTCACTTGCCTACAAATCCCTACCCTATCAGGTTCCCCATTTCCCTCTCACCCATTCTCTCCCAGCCACACTGGCCTCCTTACTCTACCTCTGAGCACACCTACCTTGCAGCTTTCCTGCTGAGCTATCTGCTTTGCCTAGAACTCTTCTCCCAGAGATTGGAGCTCTCTCATTTTCTTCAAGTCTATGCTCTCATACCACCTCCGTGAGGCCTTCCTTGACCATACTATTTAAAATTTCTTTTCTTTTGTTTTTGAGACAAGAGTCTCAAGCCATCACCCTGGGTAGAGAGCTGTGGTGTCATATCCTACAGCAACCTCCAAGTCAGGCTCAAGCGATCCTCTTGCCTCAGTCTTTGCATTTTTAGTAGAAATGGGGGTCTCACTTTTGGTCAGGCTGGTCTTGAACTTGTGAGCTCAAGCCATCCACCCACCCTGACGGGTCTCAGTAGAGACAGGGTCTCACTTTTGGAGAGGCTGGTCTCAAACTCAAAAGCTCAAGCAATCCACCCATTCTCCAAGAGTGCTAGGATTACAGGCGTGCACCACTGTGCCCAGACTCTATTGAAAATTTCAATCCCACTGCCCTTCCTAGTTTTCCTTATCATATTTTTCTCATAGAATTTATGACATAACATTTAGCATGTTTTTATTAAATAAGGAAATGCATTTACATAAATTATTATATGCCGAGTGCAGTGGGTCACACCTGTAATACTAGCACTCTGGAGAATGTCTGTCTTTTGTTTTTGAGACAAGAGTCTCAAAGCAGATAGCTCAGCAGGAAAGACAGACAACAGGTTCAAGACCAGCCTGAGCCAGAGCAAGACCCCGTCTCTAAAAAATACCTGGGCAGCCTGGGCTAATATTTTATGAGGAGGACCCCCTGGGCATTTGAAGCAGCATCAAAAATACACTACTAGGACCTGATGAGACTAAAAAGCTTCTGCACAGCCAAGAACACAGTAAGTAAAACAGACAGCCCTCAGAATGGGAGAAGATATTTGCAGGTTATGATTCTGACAAAGGTTTAATAACCAGAATCCACAGAGAACTCAAACATATTAGCATGAAAAGAACAAGTGATCCCATCTCAGGGTGGGCAAGGGACCTGAAGAGAAACTTCCCTGAAGAAGACAGGCGCACGGCCTACAGACACATGAAAAAATGCTCATTACCCTTAATCATCAGAGAAATGCAAATCAAAACTACTTTGAGATGGCTTGGCGCCTGTGGCTCAAGCGGCTAAAGCACCAGCCACGAACACCTGAGCTGGCGGGTTCGAATCCAGCCTGGGCCAGCCAAACAATAATGACGGCTGCAACCAAAAAATGGCTGGGCATTGTGGCGGGCACCTTTAATCCCAGCTACTTGGGAGGCAGAGGCAGGAAACTTGCTTGAGCCCAGGAATTGGAGGTTGCTGTGAGCTGTGATGCCACAGCACTCTATCCAGGGTGGACAGCTTGAGGCTCTGTCTCAAAAAAAAAAAGAGTACTTTGAGATATCATCTAATTCTAGTAATATTAGCCCACATCACAAAATCCCAAAACCAGAGATGTTGGCATGGATGTGGAGAAAAGGGAACGCTTCTACACTACTGGTGGGAATGTAAACTAATGCGCTCCTTTGGGAAAGATGTTTGGAGAACACTTAGAGATCTAAAAATAGAACTGCCATTCAATCCTACAATTCCTCTACTAGGTATATATCCAGAAGACTAAAATTCACATTATAACAAAGATATCTGTACCATAATGTTTATTGCAGCCCAATTCATTTTTTTTTTTTTTTTTGAGACAGAACCTCAAGCTGTCACCCTGGATAGAGTGCCATGGCATCACAGCTCACAGCAACCTCCAATTCCTGGGCTCAAGCGAGTCTCTTGCCTCTGCCTCCCAAGTCACTGGGACTACAGGCGCCCGCCACAATGCCCAGCCATTTTTTGGTTGCAGCCGTCAATGTTGTTTGGCGGACTGGGCTGGATTCGAACTCACCAGCTCAGGTGTACGTGGCTAGCGCCTTAGCCCATTGAGCCACAGGCACTGAGCCTGCAGCCCAATTCATAATTGCTAAATCATGGAAGAAACCCAAATTCCCATCGACCCATGAATGGATTAATAAATTGTGGTATATGTACACCATGGAATATTATGCAGCCTTAAAGAAAGATGGAGACTTTACCTCTTTCATGTTTACATGGATGGAGCTGGAACATATTTTTCTTAGCAAAGTATCTCAAGAATGGAAGGAAAAGGGCAGCGCCTATGGCTCAGGGGGCAGGACGCCAGCTCCATATACGGAGGGTGGTG
>CAUYRH010071767.1:0-56861 GCA_963574655.1 Perodicticus potto
AACTGAGAAAATGCCAGGAAGGCTATGTTAATCAGTTTGATGAAAATAGTTAAGATTGTATATGAAACCAGCACATTGTACCCCTTGATTGCACTATTGTACACAGCTATGATTTAATAATAAAGACAATTAAAAAAAAAAAAGAATCACTGATCTAAGCTCTAAGCAACTTAACTTGTGGTCAGCAAGCCTAGGCATTTGGATCTCACCCACCTGGGCCAGTGTCACCAGACTTTCTTATATCTGATGACAAGAGAAGAAAGAATTTAGATTCACACGAGCAAAGGTACAGAAAAAGCAGTCATAACTGTATCTCAGGGACCATGAAGATTCCTTGGTGACTACCTTCCCATGGTCTTGGGGGGGCCACCACACACGGGCAGGAAAAGAAACAGGAGACAAGTGTCTGTGAGGGAACTTTTCTTCACCATGATATGTTCTCTTCTCTCCACCCTTGTTCTCACAGTGGCCTGGAGGAGGGTGCTGGGGAGAGTCTGGGTGCCATGCTTGGCTTTCCAAGGTATTCTCAAATGTGTTACACCCTTGGCCCAGGTGTGACTATGTTCTGAGTAATTGCTTCTCTCTTTAGAACCATTACTATATTGCACCATGTAAATGTACACCCATTTTTTTTGCCCAAACTTTCAGGAAAACACGCTTCAAGGAAGTGGTCGGCTCTCAGCTAGGAGAGACACATCTGGGAAGGCTAATATTCCCCTGGTAAATGTGCAAATCACACCACCCTTCTGCAGCCGCCTACTTTTTGGAGACTGCCCCTCCCTCTCTCCCAGGAGCCCTTCTTTGCCTGCCATGTTGGGAGCATATGGCCACGTGCTGGCCACGTGCATGGCTGGTGGGCCAGGAGCTTCAGAGGCCACTTGGCCAGGGGCTTGTGCAGGGCTCCCAGTCCCCTCCATGTGACCAGGCCTTGGGCTTTGGACCTCAGCCCTCACCTCGCATGGCTGCTACCCACCTATCTAGCTCTGCCACCTCCCCTGACTGTGGCACTCTGCAGAGGCTACTCCAGCTGGCTTCTAGCCTGGAACTCTGTGTGCCCAATGGGCCCAGGCAGGAGGGGGCTGGTGCCCCAGGAAGCCTGCTGGGTTCCTTCACTCCTGAGCCATAGTACCCATGCATAATGTGTATCCTTATTTTTCCCTTAAAAATTTCGGCAAAAAAGGTGTGAATTATACATGGCAAAATATGGTGCTGTCTTCTGTTCATGAGGTTCTTTTTCATCTTTCCTAGGCTAAACTCCCAGAAATAACACAAAATGAAGGAGTCAATGTCCAGACAGATTTTGAGATTCCTTATTTGGAAGGTTCCAAAGCTCGCAGTGTTCTGTGAGAGTGATGGGCATCCCAGGCTAGCATGCAGAAAGGCACCTGGGGTCAGTCAGCCGGAGGAGAGAATGGTGGGGCCTGGTGCTGCTTGCCTCCTTCGCTAGGGAAGCTGCCCGGAACTTGTTGAAAGGGCCCTGCTTCCTCTGGAGAGTGTCCTTGCCTCACTGCCTTGACCTCTAGGTCAAGGGTATTGGCCTCCTCCTGGGTATGGACTTCCAAAAACTGGGAGCCATACTGCAAGGTAGCTAATTACAAAGACTTTGGGGTTATGAAGAGATGGATTCAAACTCAGACTGTGCCACAACATAAACATGGACCTGATTTTCCACATTGTTGAGGCTTAATTTTCCTACTTGTAAGATGGGAAGGTAATGCTATCCAATTTTTAAGGATATTGGGAGATAATGAAGTAACTATGAGCAATGTCTGGCACTGTGACAATGACCTCGTATAGGCCTTTGGATTCCAGGGTACCCGCAACATGTCTAATGGCTGGATTGTTATAGCTAGGCATTTCTTGGGGTTCCCTTCTTCTTCCCATGCCTGCCTGCAGCATGGCTCAACAACATTTCACCTCTTCTTACCCTTTGGGGAAGGCTGTGGTTAGAATGGTACCCTGTCTGGGGCGGGGTGCCCCTCCCACCCAAATTGTTCTAGGCCTCTGGCTCCCTGTTAGGTAAGCCCTAGAGGACCCCAGTGTCGGGCCTGCTGTGTATTTCAGCTCCTGCTGGCGCCAGTGCCTTTGTCACAGCCAGTGCTTTGTTGGTGCCAAGCGTTATTGTGAGGTACCAACTTCTAGATGATGAAGGAACACAATTGAAGAGAGAAATGTTTGAAAATAATCCTGTAGAGTTCCATTTGGTATTGGGCTTTTTATTAAGGCCTTAGGTAGTGAAATTATCATGTGAGATATAAGAGGATGAAACAGAGGCAGGAGGCCTTTGAGAATCCGAAGTCAGATGAAAAGACAGTAGGCAGAAGAGGAGGGAATTTATTTTCATTGGCAGGTTCTGGGAAGCTGGTAGCTCTAGAATCTCAAGGCCCAAGGGCACAACTGAAAACCATGAGAGAGGAGTTGATTGGGGTGTCAGAAAAACAGGAGATTGCAAGGGTGAGCCTCCTTTTTGTTGCATGGCCCTAGGAACTGGCTTTTTCTTGTTGCAGTGGATAGAAAAGACTCAACCTTGTAGATTGAACCTACTCTTGGCTCAACGAGAATGGCTCTAAAACCTTCTCATTCAATAATATCAGTGCTCAGAGCCTCTTCCCCACTAGCCTCTTCCTTTTCAATGCTCCTCCCGTCCCCAAAATGATCCCAAAGCCTCTGGCTTGCTTCTCAGGAAATGTATACTTAGACAATCCCTGAAGACCAGGCTCTGTTCTGAATTATAGAGGGCCTACCAGTACCTTTATGCTGGACGATTTGGGGAAAGCTGCTGACAGATGGAGGAAAAAGTTAGAAATGGGGGTCCATGGGCCCCTGGCGGGGAAGGCCTTCTTTGGAGGTGTATTTGTCCCTCTTTGGCCTTTTCTCCACCAATCTATGCCTTTCTCAGTGTCCATTGAGGTCCTGGTTGCTTCTGCCTTCCCCCTAGAAAATGCCTTTTCCTTTCTGCTCTAGGGTTGTTCAGAGACAGAGGGGGAGGGATGGAGGATTTTGGAGCAGTGCCTCTTATGCTATCAGCCTTCAGCTTTTAGAATCTTGGAAAGGCTCCACCTGGGAAAGAGTTCCAGAGAAAACAAACTTCAGATCCCAGCTCATATGGGAAAAGGCTCATGTTCACGAAGGCAGCTTCAGGGACCTTGGCAGAGACTTAGGCGGGCTTGGCCCTGGCCTTTAATGGATCCGACATGGAGCCTTCCAGGGCCCACAGATGCTGCATGGTCTCTAAGGGAGATTTCACTCTGAGAAGCTATGATGATATCTCTTTCATAGAGACTGTAGTCCTTGCGTCTTCAGTGAACCTTTGTTGTTCCAGTGGTATATGTCCTGGAATGGAAGGAAGGGAAGACTTTTTCGAGGGCCAAACACCACCCCCCATCTCCTCATCATCCTCCTTATCATGCTGCTTTCCTCTTAGAAATCAGCTGAATTTCTATAATGAGGTTGAGTCTAGCAGGATTATCTCCCAAGTCATAAGAATCATCCTTCCAGGCTCAGGAGTGGCAGCGATAGGCACAATTTTGGGGTGATCTGGCCCAAGAAAGGGAATATAGGGCAAGAATGTTAGGAAAAGTGTTGGACAGGGCTCATGGTGATGGTGAATCTTTCTTCTCTGACTCCAGCCTGTACCATTCTCATATCACTGTGAGATACTCAGAGGATACTGAATCTAGATTTTATGCATAAAATGAATCAGGTACCCCTACAGGCAAAACAATATGGGCATAGGAGCTGAGAGCACCTGGATTTCTGCTTCTGGCATTGTGCACTTCAGAAAAATACTTCCCCATGTTTTTGCACTTGGGGGGCTCAATACTGACCATTAATTCCCCCATGTCTGCCTCTTCTGCCAGGGGTCTTTTCAAACATAGACAATCATGGGATATTAAACTTGAAGGACAATAGAGATCATCTAGTCTCATCAACTCACTATATATATGAGGAACCTGAGGTCCAGAGTGGGGATGTGTCTTACCCAAGGTCACATGGTGAGTTACCTCCTTTGACATCTTTCTATGCAGTTGAGACCCCTCCCCCTACCAGTTTTGACTCTTAAGACCTTAAGACGCACTTATGAAACCCCAGAGGACTGGGGGGTGTGGTACTAAAATCCCTTAGGTTAGAGGAGTCTCCTTTGAGGGAAGGAAGCTTGGTAGGGTTTAGGTAAGGGGTGTGGGAGAAACAAGAGAGGGGCCATGGCCTGGAGAAGCCATAGCCTGTCACCAACCTTTTCAGCAGGCTGCTCAGACCAATGGCCTTTCTTTGCTTTACCCCAAGACTCAAGAGAGCCCTTGTCTGGTGTCAGCACAGGGATCCTATCTCAGAGACATCTCATCTTGAAGCTGAGCCTCCCTCTAAACATGATGTCATAGATAAGGAAGGTTCCCTCTATCTTCACAAATCTGTCCCCTCTCCCTTGCAGAGGGAGGGGTCCCAACACTCAGAATGACTCAACACTGTTTTGATCATAATATGTCCTGGATGAGAGGAGGGGAAAGTATCCATGAAACCAAATTTTGTATTAATCTCTTCCCATCATATCACCCATGTCCAACAGCCTATTATGTCTTCCCCTGCCTGCTCATACCTTTCATGAAAAGATAGGCTGACCCTATGCACACAGCTGCATAAACACAAATATATAGGCAAACACACACACATTCCTTACAGACACTTTTAAAATCTGGGGTTGATCAAGCAACATCTTTCTGGTTATTTGATCAGAAATACTCACATATTTAGTGCTAATTTAGTCCAGGGCTATGTGGCCAGAAAATAAATGAGCTGGCATCGTGGATATCCTCCTTGCTTGAGGCAGCCCCTGGTCCAGTGACCACCAATTTTACTTCTCCAGGGCATTTCCAGGCCCTGTAAATGTTGGAATTATGGAAAGGCTGAAAGATCAGCCATCACTTTCCAAACCTTCCACAGACCTGGAGAGATAAGGCACAAACGTCATTGAGAAAGAGTTTTGCAGGCTGGGAAGCCTGGTGTGGTGAAAGTGGTCTGTGCAAGTTTAGTTCCTAGAATTAGAAATGCCCATCTGGGATCCCTAAAGAATGTAAGTTCTAGGACAACAGCAGAGCCTTCTCCTCCCATCCCTCAGGCCTATAGTGACCCTGCGTGCACAGCCTACCCCCACATACCTGTCAACTCATCATTAGGGCTGCTCCTTCCGGGAAGATGATTACGGACCAAGACCCATTTAGAGAGGCTGTTCCTCCTCTTCCATGATGACCCAAGGTCCAGCCCCCAAATATTTTGCTCACTTCCCTTCCTTGGTTCAGTGGAGGCTGCAGCAAAATGGAGTGTTTCCAGTTGCTTGGTTTTAAGTTAATCCCCTCCTGTCCTTCCCTTTTGCTGACAGTTCATTTGGCCGTTTCCAATATATCTGTATCCATATCTCCAGTTCTTACCCTTTCAAGCCCCCTCTCTGTTGCCCCTCCTAGTTCTGATCTTCTTTGGGGGTTTTGGTTTTTACTTTATTTTGCTTTTTTCTGTTTTTCTGTTTTTTTTTCTTTTTGTTTTTTTATAGGTTTCAGAGAAATTATGTTGAATCCAATAAGCCTTCCTGGACATTCCAAGCCTCTTAACCATGGCATCTATGTTGAGGATGTCAATGTTTATTTCAGCAAAGGACGTCATGGCTTTTAAAAACTCCTTTTAAGCCTCCTTGTTTTGATGTCACCTTGGTAGGCTGGGCCCTCTGAGAGGTTGGAAGCTCTAGGCCTTGTTCTCTTTGGATCCAGGGAAGCTAAGTAGAAACTGCATGAGCCACTGGTGAACCCACACCCTTTAACTCCACCACGATGGGTGTTTCCCTCATCCACCACTGGCAGGGTTGCCCCTTTCCTCCAATCATCACTGTGCTCCTCTTTTTCCCCCCTGGCCTATGAGGCAGCTCCTGCCACCATTTTTAGAGCCAATAAAGAGAATTAAAACCCTGTGCACCAGGAGCATCTTTTAAACACGCTAGCCATCCTCTTGCTTTACAAAAACAACCCAAGCACCACGGGAAAGCCTGATGAAGTCCAGCCATGCTCCAGCCTCACTTTCTCTGCCTGGAAGCGTGAGGTCTCCCTGCCTCTCCCTAGGATACCATGCTGTCCTCTTAGTGACCTCGTCGCCCTGCAACCTCCAGTGGGGAAGAGTCACAGAGAGAACGTAAGCAGAGGTGGAGACGGCGCGGTAAGAGGAGGGGAGCCAGGCCCAAGTATTGACACCGAGTTAGGTCTCAGAGGAAAGAATGGAAACCAATCACTTTATATACATATATATATATATATTATTTTTTTTTTGGTGGAAAAGGATTTATCCTTTTTTTGGTTTTGTTTTTGGACACACTTGCCCCTTCCTTCTTGTTCTCTCGGCAACGGCTCACAGTGAGTGCGATAGTAGAAAACTCCTTGGGAAGGAGAGTTTCTCCAGGCTCCTCCTTGGCCCCTAGAGCTGCAGTTTCGGCAAGCTTTGGCTGCAGGAGGTCTTGCCTGTGATTTGGCCATCCTGCTAGGACCACAAGGGACTGAGGGGATCAGGGACCAAGGACCTTCCTGCTAGTTCATGATCCCAGGATTGGCTCTTTTCCCCCACTTCCACTTATTCTTGACTCTGAGAACTTTTGGAACCCAGTGGAATCAGCATTTCAAGGTCAAGATGAACTGAAGGGGAAGAGAAGTAAAACTTGGCCTCCTCCGGCCCCTCTCATGGCATCAATGGAAGTGTCCTCCTGTTCTCTGGTCAATATGTGTGTTTACTTTGCTTGCTTTGACTCATGCCTTACTCCGCAGCCACCCTCTCCCAAAGAGGGGGTTTGTTTCCTCCATCTTCAACTTAATCCACTGGGGAGAGGGAAGGGGATAGCCTTCCCTTGCTTCACAGGAAAGGCACATGTGTAGGGCCTACAAGTCACCCAGACTTGCTGACATGTTGGTTGAGTAGACCTCTGGCTTGGCTCAGCTCCGCCCACCCATGGGGCCTCTGTCATGAGAGGTCAGCAGAGACCGTCTGCCGAGGTGGAAAGCATGGAATAGGGAATAGGGAGTCTCCAGTGGGAGCTGTTGGGACAAAATGGTGATTTTTTTGACCCAAAAAGCCTTGGGGTGCTATTGCACAGCAGTAGAGAATAGAGTCTATGCCTTTGGCAGATTCACCTGGGAGTTCAGATTCCCACTTAAGGCTTTTACTTTCTGAGTCCATTGGATGGTGGATCTTCATGTCAGGTTCTTAGCCTGATTCTGCAGATGCCTCCATGGGAGTTAAAAACAGGAAGCTTTCCAAATTCTTGCCCAGTATCTGGGGTGGCCTCCCAGGTACCTGAATTTCCAGAGTCCCACCTGGAGATTCAGGTTCTGTCCAGGGCCCCCAGGTGTGTGTTTCTGTCACTCCCTCCAGCTTCCCTCTTCCCACTCCCCATTGCTCCCTGTCCAGCCCTCAGACCCTCTGGGGTCAGGGCCTCCTTCCAAGTGTGGCTTCAAGGAGTAAGCTTGAGGATGATTTTTTTAATTATTGTAAATCATTACCTCATTTCCAGCCTCCTAGGCTCCATCCATCCTAGCATCTTTTATTCTGCCATTTTCTTCACCTTGTGCTATGACAATGGGGCATTGTGTTTCCACAGAGACTTATAGGAGTGTTCAGTGTATAGTTTCTTAATAAACACTTTATTTTCTAATGAAATGACTGAATCAGACCTCTTATTTGGAAATTTTGCAAAAATATTGAAAATATAGAAATTCCAGGTTATCCACATTTTTTTTTTCTGATTTATTATTAACTTTTTACAAGAAGTTTCTTAGTTGGGCTTGGTTTGCAAAGGTGTTTACATTCTGTTCCATTGGTTGCTTTCACTGAGACTCCTACAGATAGATCAGATTTATACGGTGAAGTTTTTCCTCATCTTACTAAGAAGGAATTAGAGGCTCAGAGAATTTGAATGGTTCACCCAGAGTCACACAGCATGAGAAATCGAAGCAAAATTCAAACCTGACTCCAGCTGACACTACATGGGCCACTGATACTCTTACTCTCTTGGTGGTTGGGGTTCTGCTATTGGTTGAGTAGCCAAGGCTGGCAGAGATCTCCTCTTCAGAGCTGATACTTAAGGGGGTCTGCAAGTGAGGTGTGGGGTTTTATCTTTGGTGCACCAGCAAGCCAGTGGGGTTCTCCTTGGGACAGAGTGGTTTTATGTATTCCCTATGGATCTTGGAAAAGTGACCTTGACCAAAGAAGGATGGGGCCTTGGGCTTGCAGGTCAACACACTGATCATTCAGAGATGCTTCATGCACGTACACACTCAGGTGAGCCAAACTCTCATGGAAAGTCCCATGTGGCACCCCAGGAGAGAGAGGCTAAAAAGCCCTGGGATCCTACTGAGAGTAGAATGTTTAGATGAGCCAGAACATCTGTCTACCCTTGGACCCTGATCTGACACAGCTAGATGGGTTTGAACACCTCCTATAAACTTGCACTGTCTTTCTTTTGGGAGGAGGGGCACTGAATGAGGCACCTTGTGCAGGAGATCCAGAGATAGATTGGAGAAGGAGGGCTGGGATGGGCTCCCAGAGGGTTTGGACCCTTTGTAGATCCCAGCAGGCCTTACTGGAGCTTGTCCTGTTAGGATATAAAGGTGAGACAAGTAAAGTAATATGGCTGAGCTCATGTTCAGGTATAACAGGGCATCAATCAGGCTAGGTTGGTACCTTTCCACTTACTCTTTATCTCCCATTTAACTCCAGTTTAATTTGAATCTCCTCATTCCAAATGGAAGCTCCCATTCCCTAGAGTGGCCTGGGTGACATATTGTCTTAGCTCTGAGTTTTTCTCTTCTTAGTGGTACCAGGGAGCCAGAGTTGGAACAGGGATGCCCCACGGATTGAGATTGTTCTTAGCACCAGGAGGGGATGCGTGTACTGAAGAGAGAACCTTCATGGAGAGGTTTAAGCTTTGTTCTGACACATACAGCTGCTGGTGCATAGACAAGGAGGAGATGGGTAGAAAAGGCCCCTGGGAAGATGGGAGGGAAATGTGTCCAGAGCTCAAGGGGAGGTGACAGCATTGGCACATGGTGGGAGGGCTCTCCTGATATAGCCAGAGGCAAGAAGAGGAAAGGACGGGCACGTGGGAGGTTTGGGGTCAGGAAAGTAAGGGAGTTCTTGTCTGGTAGCTTCTATTTTGTCTATAAAGTGTGAGGCAAGGCTTTATGCTATGAGTGAGAAGATCTAAGGAGAGTTGAGAAGGTCTGAATTACCAGCGGAAGAGTCTATGGCAGAGCACAGGGAAGCATGGAAAGGTTGCCAAGGAGAAAGAGGACCCGGCTGAGATAGGAGCAGGATGTTTCATCGCCAGGCCCTGCCTTCCAGTCTTTCTTGCTGGGTGTAGAAGTCCCAGGGCATCTACCCCAATGTTACAGCCTCTAGGGCAGTCAGCTGGCACAGGGTAGAGCTGGAGAGCTGAACTCAGCTCAGAAAAGATGTGGCTTGGACTGGGCTCTGGGGGCCAGCCAGTTCTGCAGCTCCCCAACCTCTGGGTATGAATCTCATCTCCAGAATTTCATTGTGGCTTTCTGGGACTTAAGCTTACCCTTGGGAGGATTTGGCTGCAGAGGTTCACAGTTCACTGTTTAGGAACCCACTGTGCTCACCAGGTATTCCCTGGGTCTTTGTTCTGGAGGGACAGTGCATGTAGTTGATGGGGGCTAATTCTGAAGCTTAGAGAGTAAGAAACAACTTCACCCATAAGATTTCATAGGATAAGGTGAAATCTGGTGCACTGCCTTCCAAGGACATGCCCTGAAGAGGCAGTGAGTCTTTTTCACTAGCATTATGTGTCCAGATCCTGGAACTGACTGCCAGGCTCCCAGGAATGGGATCAGCATGGGGCATTAACAATAATAATCATGTCTATTTCATCAATCACTTACCCAAAGTGAGGCACGTGTTACCCATAAGGAAGCTGAGGCTTAGAAAGATTGAGTAACTAGGCTGTGTTTTCACAGCTCAAAAACCAGCAGAAACAGGACTGACACAGACCTGCCTGAACTTAGAGTGCTCTCGGCCACAGTGCTGCTGAGAACGCAGCCCACCTTATGCCCCTGGAAGGCTGCAGTCCTGGAGGCTCTTCAGTCATAGCCCCACCCCCACTGCCAAAATAAAGAAGTCTTTAATGGGTCTTCAGTTGTGGGTGCCATCCCTAACTCCTTTCTGGAACTACTTGACCAGGCTGATTTTAAAGATTCTCTAGAAAAATGTGTCTACAATGACTTTTCGTTGCTCAGTCTAGCATTTGGTGACCCTGGGTACCTGAAAGTGTATTTAGTCTTAGATCTAAGATTAATCACCCGGTGTACAGTTGGCAAGATTCCCAAACAGACAGTGGTGGACGCTGATGCTGAGTAGGACCGCACGGGTCCTGTTGCACGGGACAAACCCGATCCTTAGGAGCAGTAGGTCGGTCTGCCCAGGTCTGAGCAAGTGTGAGCAGTGTCAGACAGGGAGGCATAGGAGCAAAGATCCTTGCCTGACCACCCAGCCCAGTCTGACCTTTCTCCACCTCACCTCAAAGACCTCCTGGTGTGTCTAAACTCAGCCATGCAATCTCACCCAAGAAAAGACCAGATGCTAAGCACGTTTGATTTGGGAGCCAAGAAGCTGGCCTCTGGCTGCCCCGTCTTTCCCCTCTTGTGTGGGAATTCCTTTCTGCGGCCAAGCTCACAGCAGCCACACCCTCACGGTCATCCCCCCAGCCACAGATGTGACCGCAGCTGGCACTGGGCTGTGACACCTACTCTGGCTTGGCCCTGTTTCCTCAGGTTAAGCCCAGGCATGAGCAAAGGATCAAGCATCTCATACAATGGTGAGGTAGCAAGGGAGGGTCAGTTGCCACAGACAAAGCAAAGAATGGGCAGATCAGTGCAAGATGACTTCATTGTTGTGTAGCTTTCTGAACTGAGCCAGACATGGACTAGTCAGAGAGCTGGAGTCTTTGTTCCTTTAGGGTTTACTGATTCCTGTGCTGCAGCTTGTGGTTAGCGTGACTCTGGAAGCAAGAGCAAAATGATCATGGCAGGGAGGTAGGGGCTGGCTACACGAGGCTTCCTTGGAAAGGACCTAGGGAAAGATCTTCGGCATGGACCAGTGGAGAGCCTGGTTTGCATTTGGATTATCCAATGAGAGCCTGGGGCTCTCCTCCCCGCATCCCCCTCACTCTACTCACCCACCACATTCCCACTCTTTCATGCTGGTTGATGTGGGCGAAGCTGCTTGCAGCCTCCAGTTTCCCTGGATAGCTCTGGGTCTGCATTTTGTCTTTAGAAATCCTACTGTTTCCATCCCCTGTACTTCCCACCTCCCAAGAAAACCTCAGCCTAGATCTGACAATTTATTTCCTGAGCTAAATAAGACTCTTTCTTCAACCCTACTTGAACTTAAAAGTGAGTTGAGTTGAAGGAGACACTGGCAAGAAATAAAGTCCCTTTCTGCCTTTATTTTGGGTGGTTCTGATATTTCATCAGGATTCTGAGGCCCATTTGGGTGGTGGTTTTGTTCCAATTCCTCCCACTTAGTGGATAAACTTCCTCAGAGTCACCCCAGGTCCCCGAAGGAGTGGAGCTCCACTTGCTCAG
The DNA here is from genome assembly GCA_963574655.1 of Perodicticus potto. NCBI lineage: Eukaryota > Metazoa > Chordata > Mammalia > Primates > Lorisidae > Perodicticus > Perodicticus potto. The sequence continues at coordinate 11,628 of CAUYRH010071767.1, forward strand.
AGACGAGATTTCTGCATGGGTAACGAGGTCTAAGACCTCTTGGCATTTTTGTCCCTTTCCATCTGAATACTTCCCCCTCCTTTCACAAAATATCTGAGGGTGTGTGCTTGAGAGGGGTAGATCTTCCTTCCCATTATCCTTGACTCTCAGGGAGCTGCAGATACCATGCTCAAATGGTCTGTGTGGTCTTGGGTCAGGAATGATGAGAACTGGGGAGAGTACGGAAGATAACTGGGCTTAAGCCTCTGGCTAGGTCATACTTGGCTATGAGAGAAGGAAATACGAATCTCTGTGGAGCACAGATCCTATAGGGAACGAGAAGATGCTGAGGGCTCAGATTTGCAGTCAAAGATTTCCAGCCCAAGTCTGTGTGGGTCCTCTTTGGGAAGGAGCTTGGAACTCTTGGGTAGAAGGGAAAGGACAGGATTATAGGACATTTAGGACAATGAAACAGAATATGTACACGCTCCCCACTCAGCACCAGAGGCACCCTGGGCTTCTCAGGATCACAGTATTTCCCTGTGGTCCTCTGCCAGTAGGAACCTCTCTAGGACTCTCTGATGGAGATGAACCTGACGTTGGTTTGGTGATGGGTGGAGATGGGGGCATGTGGCATAAGACAAGAAGCATGGAGCCTGGCCTTTCTGAGAGCCCAAACCACAAGCAGTTCTCATTCACTCTGTGTCTAAGAGCAATGTCAAACAATGTCTGGGAGCGTGGAGGGGTGGTCCACACTCCCTGCTCAGGCGCAGAGAGGGTGCGAAGAGCCAGGAGTGAGGCTGGCCAGAGGTGTGCATTCCAGAAGCACAGTCCCTGGCTTGTGCTTTCATCCGAAGTTGAGCCACAGAGCACCATGTCCGCTCACATAGCACCATGTCCGCTCACATAGCACCACCGGCTTGGGCCCGACTTTGGTAAGTAACATTGAGGCTTGGGTGGCTGACAGCAACAAGCAGCTCCTCTTTCTGGCTCTTCCTTTTCTGTTTCTGCCACCTGTGTGCTGTTACCACGGCAGCAGAATGAAGCCCGTCTCCGGCTTTTAGGACCTCACTGGAGCAAGTGGTCTATTTCCTGTAAAAAGACACATTCTTCCTTCCCTTCTCCCCAAGTTCATTCTGCAGTAAGAAGGAGAAGGACTCAGCCTCAGTAAAGGTTTACCTTACTTCACTGCTGTCAAGTTTGGGCTGCTGGTACTTCCTTTATGGGGTTCTGAAAGGCCACCTATTTTCTTCCTCTGAAACTCACACTAGCTTCAGTCTGTTTTGCTCCTGGTAATGTGCTTTTAAAACTGTGTTGTGATAGTCTTTACTCTGCAAGGTTCACAGTAGCCTTGGATCCAAAGTCATGGGAGTCCTGACCCCAAAATGGACTTCTCAGGAAAAATGAGTTGGTGTGGGGCTGGGGGAGGGGCCACTTTTAGAGGAATGGGGTTTGTGATGTGGTCTTGGGCACAGGCCTGGGGACATACTTCACACAGCCAGCTTCTTGAGGGTGCATGTGACATGGAGTGGCCTTAAGCTCTCTCAACACACGAAGCCTCTCTCACTTCTGGTCTTTCTCAGCATAACTCCGATAAGCAGTCTCCAAGAGCTGCCCTCCAGCTGCTAAGGAGGCAGGGTGAACCCTAAAGTCAAAGCAAGGTTGAACCTTAATGTCTCTGTTGCATGGGCCAGTCAATATAGGTGCTTCTTCGTGGGTCCTCCCACAGTCTTGGGAGAAGGAAAAATTCCAGAACACAGTCTGGAGACTACCTAAATTCAGCCCATGAATTATATATACATCAAAGCGTCAGCATTTTCTTGCTGTTAATTCTGAAAGAAAACTCACACGGCGGAGAACCTGAGAGTGTATCCTGAAAGCAACTTTTGCTATGAGCGTTAGTCCCTGACAACGCTCCCTGGCCAGGAGAGCACAGCCACGACCTGTGATGATCCCCAGTGGCTCCCATCTGAGGGCAAACGAGGCCTCTCACTTCAGGGAGGGCTAGATATAGAGCTGGCCAGCAGAGAGAACTTGAGTCTATTCTTTCTCACCGTCAAGTGGGCAGCAGAGGAGATGCCACTAATATAGAACGTGTTCTGAGAATGTCCTCCCTGGGAGAATTTAAATTCAGAGTTCATGTTTAAATGACTCACAGAATTGTTCAGTCTTCACAGCTGTCAACTTGACTGCTTCACAGTACTTCTGATACCAAATGGCCACTCTGGTCATTCAAAAGACCAGAATAACCCCACTGTGCATTTTCAGGAAGGTGTTGATGGACATCTTAATAATTTTATTGGGTCAACCACTTGACCAACTATTATCCTGTATGAATTGATCAATTTTCTGGGCAAAGCTTCAGTTACTGCAGCGTGGTTCTCTCTTAATTTGACATCCCCAACTTGTGGAGAAAAACCACTTTCTCTTATTTCAGTTAGTAGATAAATGATGTTGTGAAGATCAAATGCTCCTCTTCATAGTGACTGCAGTGATGTCCCCCTGTAGTCTCACGAGATGCTTTCAGTCCGTCATATGAGTTTGAAGAATGTTGTATGGCATGGCCAGCTCTCAGAGAGTCACAATTTACATTAGGTCATTAAAGGCTATGCAAGGTCCTGCTGTAAATAAATATTGTCATTCAACTACTTTCCAATTCTGATTGAACACAGAATATTCTTTGCTTAACACCTCCTCATATCGACTCAGCACACAAACTTTAGGAAACATTGGGTGCTCAGAAGCTTTTAAAGAAGAACACAGCAGGATGTATTAATCAACCACCCCACCTTCTTATATCAAGAAGTCACCACACTGAGTACTCTACCCAGCTGTAGGCTCAGTTTCTTATTCCTGCCCTCCACATAGAGTCAGAAAAGTTTCTGATTGCTGGTGGGAAGATGCTCTTGTGAGAGCAGGAAACTCTCATTGTGATATCGCAGAAGAAAATGGTAAGTCATTTCACAACACAGCTTAAGACTTCAGCATTAAACTTGGCCACGCTCCCATACTGGTAGAGGTGACATCATCTAGTGGTAGCACACATGAAGACCTGGATCCAAGTCCCAGCACTACCAAAAAGCAAAATGACTTGGGGTAAGTTACCTTTCCTTGTTCCATGTTCATTTCTGAATACCAGGTAGAAAGCTTGCTGATCTTCATGTAAAAGACTCATCTGGACAGATGCCCCAAATGCCATGTCCCCCATTAGGGAACATCTTTTGTTTCTTGGTCCTTCTCTCTCTACTGAATGTTTTGGTATATCAGGTGGGCAGAATGAGAGGAATGGCTGCCCTTTTGGATGCGAAGTAGTGGGTTTCTCTGGATAAAGAAGGAAGCAAAAGCTTGGGGGTTAATAGCCCCTCTCTGTCACAGCTGGATAGGGCCAAGTGGGAGTTCTCTGCAAGATTTTCTAACTTTGATCTCGGGAAGGCAGCTCTGCCTAACAAATAGTCTGAAATGTCAAAGAATAAATGTTAAAGCTTGAGGGGTCATTCTCCAGGGAGTTTCCTGGACTGGCCAGGGAGGGTGAGGAGGAGGGAGAGAGGGGCACAGCAGAATCCTTCACGTAAAGATTCCGACTTGGTTTTGTGATATTTGAGAAAAAAGAAAACTCTGAATTATTTATAGCACAGAAGATGGAAACAGGATGTAGGGAAGAGGCTGGCCTTAATATGGAAGTTTATGGCCCATTATTTAGCAGCCCTGTCTTAGAACTGGGAAAACTCTTCTTGTTGGTGACACGCTATTGATGTCTCCTTATCTAATATTAGTAGTAGTAGTATTGTTATTATTTTAAATATGAAAATTCACACCCTTTGATATATGAGTTTGGGGAGGCAATTTCTAGACTTTTTGCAAAGCAGGAGTTACCGCTTTACCTTCAAAGGTCTCCAGCACATCCTTCAGGGGCCCTATCAGCCCCCAGCTTGTGCCTTTTCAAGCAAAGATTCATGGGCCCCCCTGCTCCAATAAGATCAGGAAGCATCTTGCTTTGGGACTGGACACCGACTGGCTATGTGAAGGGGAATTTCATCTCACAGTTGCTCCATCTGTAAGATGGAGACAGTTGTCCTGTACCTCCTCTGGGAATGCTGAGCACGTGACAAATGCCATGTGTTCACAATACCTTGGTACCTTGGGGGAGGTTGGGTAACATCTATATTATGTGAAGGATAAAAAAGAAATAAGGAAATTTTAAAGGAATAAATCAGAAGTGATTGAAGGATTAGTGGCAGAACTGGAGGGAATAGGTTTGTTCATCACTTATGTTAGTCAGTGATGTTGTTTAGATGTGAAAATATAAAAAACAAAAGACCCAGTGCTTCTTGTTCACAACTACATTCTGAGTCTATAGCATGGGTAATTGAAATTCACTGATAATCCCCAAATTGCAGTTGAAATTAAAATCATAAGCGTCACGTGCTTTCTCTTTCCTTTCTACAAATGATACAAATGCGCTCTTGGTCACTTTCCTTCCTATTAACTTTGCACACTCTTGGGCTGCTCAGAGATGCAAACAAATGGAGCCAACTTGTGGACAGTTTGGAGTGATGAGGTGAGACTAGTGAAAGTACACACGAGATCATCAGTAAACCTCTAATCAAGTAACATTGTATTTAGGAGGCATTTCTTTTATTGAAAATATCAATACTCTTGTTTTTTCCCTAGACCTGTTTTTTTCCACCTTGACAAACCTAGAGAACAATTTTCAGTTAAAATGTCATAGGCATTTTAGAAAACTGTTAAAAAACTCTGAAAATGGACTTATTTTTCCACTTAGTAACTTACTCTGCCTCACATAAAGGTCTTTCAGTTTTTTCCTTCAGCCCTTCCTTTCTATGGTGTAGAAGTTGGACCAGCATCACTGCTCAAGAGCAGTGGTTCTCAACATTTCAGACTTGACAATTATCAGAGCCCCAAAGAACTTTGGTTCATGTGGGTTATTTTCACCTATATTTGCTCTACTTGAAGTTAAAACTGAGAATAATTTTAAAACCCACGCACATGCACATGTACCACTTAGCTGTCAGAATGATGACATCATCACATTTCTGAAAGCCATGGACAACTTCATGATTAATACCCGTGAGCAATGGGAGTGCAAAAATGCATAGACCATCTTAGCATCGCTAGGAAAATCATTTTGGCACATACGTGTTCTGAAAGGGTCTCGGGGCCACCAGGGGCCTCTGGACCACATTTTGAGGCCTTCTGCTCTTGGGGAAAATGAGGCACAAGCAGCTTCTGAAATGAAATCTACCAGGCTTGCACTTTGATCCAAGTGTAAGAGACTGTCAGAATCCCATGATATTTTTCTGTCCACATCACCAATGGCATCACGAGTGTTGACTTTGGCCAAAGTGGATGCAGCCATGCATGCTTAGTTGCTAGGAATATTGGGATTATACAAGAAGGATGTCACCTGTTATTAAGAAAACTGAGTAGTGGTGCCTGCTTGCTCTGGAGAAGAATATGGGCTTGACGCGGCTGTAAACATCATCGGCTGATTAAAGAGACTCAGCATGAATAGGGTTTGCAAAATCCCGCTGATGAGAACAGGAAGAATGAATGGCAAGGGCTGAGAGAATTTATAAGCAGCACCCTGTTGCTCAGGCACCCCAGCATGTGGACTATAGCCCTTGTACATCACACTTGAATTGGTGTAAGGAACAAGTGAGGCTTCCAGTGTTCTAGCCAGGACCCATAGGAGCATCTATTGTACTTTAGAGATCCTGGTACTGCCCTCATTCTCCGAACCTGGGAAGGTTTGGAAGGGGCAGCTTGGACTATGAAATGTCTAATGTCTTAGGGAGCTTCCTCAAGTTGACTTTGGGTTGCTCCCAGCACACCACCTGGCAGCGGCAGCTGTCTGATTAGAACAGTGGGTGACAATGTTCATGCTTCCTATTGTTCATGTATACCACAGGGAGCAAGGACTGCTCTTCTGTGTGATTATTTCACAATCCTTACCCAAAGATTAGGTCTTCCAAGAATGCCTCTGAGGTCAGCAGTAGATGTTGGCTCATTAATTTATCCTTTAAACATATTTGGTGCATCTGCTCTGTGCTGTGCACTCTGCTACTGAGTAAACTAGTTGTACTTCCTACTTTTCAAGAACTTCACAGTCTAATGCAGTGGCTTTCAATTTGGGGTGATCTTGTTACCCAGAACATTTGCAGGGAGTCAGTTTGGGTTACGACTGAGGGCAGGTGCTGCTGATAGCCGCCACAACAAGGAATTGTCCAGCTTTAACTGTTCACAGTGTCAAGGCGGAGAAACACCACTCTAGTGAGAATACAGACCAGAATCCAGTGGACTTGGGTAGGAGGGGACTCCCCACTTTTTAAGGCCCTCCTTCAGCTACCAGGAGTCTTGGGACCACGGGAAGTGACAATTTAGAGCCTGTATCTCACCCTTCTTTCTGGACAGTGTTTCAGTTGCCCTAGCCAAAATTGATTCTATACCAAAAAGCCCTTAGCCCTCCCCCCAAAAGAGAATGTATACAGGCCTCTTTTCGACCTGTTCTCCTAAGGGTAGGCTGCACTGCAGGTGTGTACACTGCTAAGCCTAAGAGTTGGCCAAGATGCCACTGTCTGGGGACAGTGAGAGTGTGAGGGTGGGGTGGTTCGGGGAAGATGGGGCTCCAGGCTGAGTGTGTGTGCCTATGTGCATGAGGTTTCTTTTGCTGTGGATAGAGTTGTGGTCAGAAGAGAAAGGGGATAGGCTGGGAGCCAAGCCCAGCACCAACTGCCTAGACTTACAACTCCAAGGAGCAGAGACATCTAAAGTCATACCTGGCCCTTTAGTCATCCTGAAGATCTATTTACCAGGATAGGAGGGTGGGACCTAGCTTATTTATCAGTATGTTAGCATTATTTATGTAATAGTGTCCAAATCCTTAGACATATGAGATGTGGGCTTTTAATTATTCCCTCGTCTCAGGTTCTTCAAATGTAAGGAATAACCCTGGTGAGGATAAATGAGTACTTATGAAGCAACATGATAAATATACACAAGAGGTGAGCATAGAGAAAGAACACCTAGTTCCTAAATGAAGTTCTTAAAAATACTGAATCATGGCATAGAGTTGCAAATGTATAAACAGAAACAGCAATTCAGGGAATCTCACAATCAAAGTGATCTGTTAAGACTTTAAAGGTTCTGTTGTTCAGAGAACCGTCTGTCTCTTCAAGCCTTGGAAAGCCCAACCCCCATTGCCACATAACTAAATGCCGTATTCCTTTGGCAACCTCAGGCTGCCTGAGGCAGATAATGGTGGAAGTTCTTGCGACTGGACCATCTCCACGCTGGGGCAGTGCTCACGCGGGCCCATCACGTTGCCATGGAGACTGATCTCAAGGTCTCCACAATTGATTGGTATTTATTGGGGATCTGCAGTTTTCTAGATGTCGTGACCAGCATCATGAAAGAGAGAGGGGGCTGCATTACCCTCTCCCTGTTTGTGGACTATTGTGAGGGTATCTTCCTGTAACAGAGAAGTAAAAACCCTGGAGAAATTCAATGGAAAGGATGTTTTTTTCTTCTAATAACATTGTGCTTTTTTTCTGATTACAAAAGTAATTTACATTCACAGTAGAAAATTCAGTGAAATACAGACAAGCACACAAACACATAAATTATCCACCATCCCATCAACCAGAGACAACACTGTTAGCATTTTAGCTTTCTGCCTTCTAATCCTTTTTATGTACTTATTTAATTATTTAACAGAATCAAATCATTCTGTGTGCACGTGCACACACACACATATTACTACTCCCCTTTTTTATAAGATTGTTTGCATTTTCCATTTAACTGATCTTTTGCAATATCACCATCTTTATATAAGTGATGCATCCACCACATGGTTCAAAACACACACACAGAGATACGTGCACACACACGCAAACAGATGTTCATAGCAGCATTTTCCATGGTAGCCAAGAAGTAGAAAAATCCAATGTCAATCAACTGGTGGATCAATAAAAAAAATATGGTATATCCATATAATGGATGAATAATCGTGAATGAAAAGTATGCTAAGTAAAAGAAGGCAGGCCCCAAAGACCCTGTTTTGTATGATGCCATTTGTAAGCAATGTTAGGAAGAGGCAAACCTATACAGACAGAAATTATATTAGTGGCTGCCTAAGGCTGGGGTTGGGAAGAGATGAACAGTAAATGAACCCAGGGATTTTATTGGGGTGATGAGAATGTTCTAAAACTGGATTACGCTGAAGATTTTCTAAACATCGTTGACTTGTACATTAAAATGGGTAAATGATAGGGCATGTCAATAATGCCTCAATAAAGTATATATATGTAATAATATAAATCTAAATATACATAAAATGAAGTTTACATATATGAACTCAATATGTTATACACTAATAGTATATGTGTAATAAACATATGTAAACTTTATACCTCCATATTATTATTTATTTCAAAATCGTTGATACAGATCTATCTATAAGATGTAAGTATTCCCCTTCCAACACCTGACCCTCAATCTGCAGGTTCTTCTTACCGCCATCACCTATTACCATATAGGTAATCACTGTTATTATGTATCTTTATGAATTAAGATACATAAAATTATATATTTTATATTATATTTCAGCAAATTATATATAAATAAATGTTCTTGGGCAGCGCCTGTGGCTCATCGAGTAGGGCGCTCCAGCCCCATATACCGAAGGTGGCGGGTTCAAACCCAGCTTCGGCCGAACTGCAAAACAAAAAAATAGCTGGGCGTTGTGGCAGGCTCCTGTAGTCCCAGCTACTCAGGAGGCTGAGGCAAGAGAATCACCTAAGCCCAGGAGTTGGAGGTTGCTGTGAGCTGTATGACGCCACGGCACTCTACCCAGGGCGATAAAGTGAGACTCTGTCTCTACCAAAAAAATAATAATAATAATAAAATAAATGTTCTTACTTTTCCCTATTTTGCATGGGTGAAGTTATTTATACATGCTAATGTGCATTTTTTAGTATACTCTAGCCTCACTCCCCTCCCTCTCCCCATCAGCTTCTTGGAGCTGTTAGAAAATTTCCTCCTTCTTTTCTTAGAGATACATACTATTCCATTGTACTTATGTATTAAAATTTATTTAATTTTTTATAATAGTTTTCTCATATAAATAATGGAAATGGATTGATTATAAATGAATATGTTGAATCTAAATGTGGTTGAATGATATTTATGGTTCAATATATATAGTTAGATATAATATTAGCACAGAGCCATGAAACTCCCATAAACTGCTTTGTGCATCTGTTTTGTGCCTATAGACCATATGAGATTATATTAATGTATATCCCAAGAGTAATACAGATGATTCTGAATGTCTGTATGACAGGATTACATCCTGATAAACCTGTGATAAGTTGAAAACATCATAAATGAAAAATACATTTAATGCGTTTCACCTACTGGGCATCACAGCTTAGACTCGCCTGCCTTAAATGTGCTCAGAACACATATTAGCCTACAGGTGGGCAAAATCATCTAACACAGTGGTTCTCAACCTTCTTAATGCCACGGCCCTTTAATACAGTTCCTGTGGTTGTGACCCACAGGTTGAGAACCACTGAACACAACGCATACTTTATAATAAAGTGTTGAATATTTCATGTAATTTGTCGAATACTATACAAAAAGTGAAAAACAGAACGGTGTCACACCGTCATAAAGTTGAAAAATCCTCAGTCAAACCATTGTAATTAGGGGACTGTCTGTATAGGAGGATGAGGTTCCCCACAACCTCAATAAACAGGGGGTCTTAGTATGAATGTTAATGGCCAGATAATGTCCCACTGTATAGGTATATCGTATTTCTTTCACTGTCCCTTATATTCGGAAATTTGTCTTATTTTTCCATTCTTACAAATAACTGCATGGGTATTTAGGTACCTTTGGGAACTAAGCTGAGCAAGGGAGACGGCTCAGTGGCAGCCCTCACGCAGAGGGGCTGCATGTCACTGCATCCCTGCCTTGCAGCCCATTCCAGCCACCTCTGGACCTTTAGAGGTTCCCCAAGCAGGTGCCCGGGGATTCTCCTCACCGACACCTATCTTGTAACGGAAAGCTGACATCTGGAAAGCCATCTCCTTTTGAAATATAAGTGCTTCAGATCCCAAGATACAAAGTTGGTGAATGGCAGGAGTCATTCTTTTTTCGAAGTGTTTCCAACATTCACTTAATGTCAGTTTTTATTTTTTCTCCCCAAAGAGCCTTTCTGACCAGAGTCTTGCCACATTTTAAGACTGGGGATTTTGAGATGCCCAGTCCAGAAATGTTAATGGGATTCTATGTGAAGCCTCTAATCTCATATGTCATACAGATGGCTAACCATGCGTGGTGCCACGACTTTCTCAAGGTCAGGGAAAGCGTTGGGGGCCTGTGCCCAGGTATCTGACCTCCTGCTCTGGCCTTTAAGCAGGCAGCCTCCTGGGAACACATTGGGTGGGGTGTGGCAGTATAGGTTGAAGCCGGCTGTAAAAAGGCCACAGGCAATTCAGAGCTAGGCATTTCCAGCCAAACCATTGATCTGGGCTCCAGGAAGGGGAGGGTCCCAAACTGGAGAGCAGTCAACCAGCTGGAGGGAATTCAAGGAAATAGCAACAGGAAAGATGAAGGGGTGGAGAGATCGATCACAAGATTATCTACATCCACAGCTTTGGAGGCCAAGTGATAGCTCCGTTTTCTTTAGCTCTCAGCAGAGACTGCAAAGCCCACACCGTGGTTCCAACACGCCTCCTCCTTCTTTTTCAAACAAGAGTCTTAGTGTCCTTCTGGCTGTAGGCATGGAGGAGGCAGAAGCTGACCAGGCAAGAGAAATGTATCCTCCTCACTTCTGAGTTCCTCAGCTCGTGTCTGCAGGATACAAGTCCTAGGGGCAGGAAAGGTTCATAGACAGCAGAACATGTGATAACAGAAAGAGCCCAAACATGCGGGGGTGCAGACAAGCATGAGCGGGTGATATTAAGGATCAAGATCTGGTGACAACAGGGAAGGGAGAGAAAGGCTGGAATTGGGAGGAGCCCTGAAGTTGGAACCAACTCATGCAATTAGGTTGGTGTCACTTCCTGAGTCCCAACCGAGCTGTGTGTCGGTCATCTGTTAGAGGTAGCTGCCAAGATGCCATGTGCTTTCCAGGATCCCTGGGTGCTGGCCCTTCCTGTCTGCCTGGCTGAGAGAGGATCAATGGATGCCAGGTCTGGGAGCCCACTCACGCATGTTCAGCCCACCTCATGAGGCTCTCTGGCATCCTCTTGGAACTTGGGGTAGCTGGAAGCAAGGCTGGACAGCACCGGAAAGGACTCCAAGAGCCTGCTCTTCTCCCTCTTTGTGATAGGGTTGCAGAGAGACATCTGTGGGTGGACTGGAGCAGGAGTGGTGGCCAGGCCAAAGGGAAGCATGCTGCTCTCACCAGCCCACCAGGGCCCATTCATTCCTTAGCCCATTTAGGCATACCCGGAGCAGGACCTGTCCCAGCCCAGGAAGCAGGAGCTCTTGGGGGCACCATGCGCACTCAAGAATCAGCCCTGCCACTGTAACCACTTCAGACCTGCTTTCTGCCTGCCTGCCTAACTTTGCCCTCTCTCCCCAGCTTCTGCTACAACTGGCTTACCAATCTGCAAATCTGCTAATGCTGCAGTGCCCAGCACAGTGGGTGCTCAATAAGTACTTGTTCATTTAAAAAAATAATATTAACAGATGCATTAATTAAATGTACCTTTCTATTTAAAAATCCCTTTGGAAGGCTTGTCTCTAGATTCCTTAAAAGTCCACCCATCCAGCTCATGAGTTTTTTCATGGATCAGTATCCCACCTTCCTCTTTTATGGCAGTCAATGGTTTCATGAGTGTCTCAAACTCAATGCAAAGTGCAGTCTATCCATCAGGGTTACGAACGGGATTCAGACCTGGTTCCTGCCTCATGGGGCGAGGGCCATGCATGTGAAGCCATACACTACATTGAGATAAGTACCTGCATGTTCTGTGCTTCCTGGAATTTCAGGATCCTGATTACACCTAAGTGAGTCACTAAGTGAGTACCCCCAGGCAGGTGCAAGGTAGCTTAGTGATGGAAGTGATCAGGTGGGCTCTGGTCAGACAGGAAAGGACTAGAGATTCATGATATTGAATGAAAGAGACTAAGGAAAAGCAATTGAGTTTGGGAATTGGAGATTGCTATGACAATCTTAGGACAGATGTGTCAGTGGAGTATAGTGGCAGAAGCAAGAGTATAAAGGCTTGAGGAATGAATAGGGGTGGACAGTGGTAGTTGGCATGTTGCATAGAATGCCCTGCGATGGACCTGGTGATGTAGTGAGGCAAAAGAGTAGTTTCCATGGGAGGCAATGTCAAGGGAATGCTTTTATTAGGCCTGGGGACTGTATCCTATAGATGATAAGTCATAAGGGGAGAGAGGTGGATAGTATTGAAGAGAGGGGAAGAGTAGATGGGGCAATATTCAAGAAAGAGAGAAAAAAATGGAAAGAAAAAACACTGGGAAAAAAGAAGAACTATCAATTCATTTAAGACAAGAAGGAAAAATAAAGATGAAGTAATTAAGAGTTAAAGAAAAAGGGAATTGAGGGGATTTCTTACTTTTTTTTTTCCTCATCTGAGATTGTGTCAATTGGCACTGGGAGATTTTTGCTGTGGTCGCCTTGAGACAAGGTCCTGTATTAATCTTGTCTGAAAAGGGGACCCAGATAAGATATTGATGAGCAGACATTCCCTCATAAAGGAGGCAGAATGCTACCGACGTCTGCCACCTTGAGTGTTGGCTGAACTCAAATGCTCTCCCCATTTAATTTTGACTGATAGCGTAGCCAAAGCTTGGGTCTGGCTTCTCATTTTTCTTAATAGAATGCGGGGGAGAAATGCTACAGGCAAACTCCTTGACCCTCAGTTTCCCACCCTGCTGAGAATGCAACTTGGTGGACACAGCAGAATATTCTGGGCCCATGCAAGGTGACACCATGCTCTGCCTCAGAAGAGACTCCTGGTTGGAGAGCAAGCATTCAGGGACATGGTGGCAAGAAGCTTGGAATGTTTGGGAAGAGAATGAAGGGCCGTGGGTGGGTGGAGGGGGTGGAGCAGGGGCTGGAGGTGAGCTCGGGGGCCAGGCAGGATCAACCTCCATAAGCAGTGGTGGAGTGTGCTCGGCTCTTATTCTGAACTCTGATCTGCCGTGAGGAAGGGACATTAAGTTTCTCCTTTACAGGTTTTGAACAATGACTCTGGGTGGCTGGCCATTTTCTGGAGTGGAGGATAAGGGATGAGAGAGGAGGGAGGGAGCAGAATAGCAGCTCAGAGAACCACCGTTGGGGACAGAGAGCCTCATGCCTCCTCCATAGCTGCGGTGGTGGCAGGATGGGAGCAGCGGAGCTACTGCAGATGTGGACAGATCTGAGAAATGTCTAGGAGTGGAGTTGACAGGGCTTATTGATAGACATTGGGGCACTGCAGAGAAGAGGCATCAAAGAAAACTTTTGGATTAGGGAGTTGAGCCCCCTCGTGAATAGAAATTCCACTTACCACATAGGGATGCCCTGGGGGGAAAGTCAAATTTAGAGGTAACAGAAAGCCAGAATTCTTCATTAGCTCTGCTACATGTGAATGACCACTAGATGCCCAAGCAGAGATATCAAGTAGGGGGTAGGACAACCTCTCCTTGACACCCACCGTAGCCCTCTCACCCACCCCCTGAGGATTCGCAGGGTGGGATGGGCTGAGGAGGTCTTGTTCTTCCCCCCAAAACCTTCAGAGTTCCTTTCCTGCTGTCATAGAGCTGGTCAATACAGACAGTGTCAGCATCCTCCGTGTCCCACTGCTCTTCTGAGGCTTCATCTCAGTTTGTGAAATAATCCTTCTGTGCAGGAGGGTTTTGTGCCCCCAAATGTCCCTCGTGTGTAGAGTTTGTGCATGGACTGGTTTTGCTGTCATTTTGATGTTATGTGGAAAGTTTGTATTGTAGCAACTCAAATTCCCAAACAGTAAGTCTTAGATATTTCTGTATCAAAACATCCTCTAGCCACCCTACCAATGGGCCACCCCCTGTTAGATGAAGGTCCCCTTTTCTCTCTCTCAAGTCTTTGGACTTCTCTTCATTCATCTCCTCCCAGGGAAGTCTAGTTGTTACAATCCTAGGTCTGGAGGAATTTAATTCTTTCCATACTCAGGCCCCGTGTACTTTTGATTCATGCAGCCTAATTAATGTGCTCTGCTAAAAAACGGGCGTCTACTTCAGGTCCAACTTCCAGAAGCACCAAGAACTCCCAGGACCTTAGAAAGGGTGGTGTGTCCTTTCTCATAGTCTCCAAAAGGCAAAAGACTTATTCCTCACTTCTGTGAAACCTACCAATCCTCCTTATAGTTGGAGTAGCTGAAAACAGCACGTGTTTCCTCTGTGTTAACCTAGGAGGCCACTGCTGCTCACTGGGAGAGCTGGCTTTGCTGTAGGTGCTGTGCCCGCTTCTTTCCCTATAGGATCTTATCCAGTCTGACCACAGTCCTGTGCTAAAGGGACTCTTACTAGTCCCTTTCACAGATGATTGAGGTTCAAAGCGGTAGCATAGTCAGTGGCAGCTGGAGTCTGGGTTTGAGTCCAGCCCAACCTCCAAATAATGCCATGAACCCTACGGCAGGGAGGAGCCCCAGTGTGGAGGCAACCTCTGCAGGACTGTGGTCATTGTGATGATGGACTTCTAGGCGACAATGATATGAGGGTGATATCAACGTGATAAGAGCTGAGACTTAAGCTCATAAACTAGGACATGGGTCCTTTACACGTGCCAACACATTTATACTCAAAGCAATTCTTTTTTTTTTTTTTTTTTTTTGGAGACAGAGTGTCACTCTGCTGCTTAGGCTAGAGTGCCAAGGCATCAGTCCAGCTCACAGCAACCTCACACTCCTGGGTTCAAGTGATCCTACTGCCTCAGCCTTCTGAGTAGCTGGGACAACAGGTCCACCACAACACCTGTCTAATTTTTTCTATTTTTAGTAAAGATGGGTCTCACTCTTGCTCAGACTGGTCTGGAACTCCTGAGCTCAGGTGATCCACCCACCTCGGCCTCCCAGAGTGCTGGGATTACGGGCGTGAGCCACTGTGCCCGGCCTGTACTCAAAGCAACCGTATAAGGCAGGCACCATTATTATTATACCTTGTTTCAGATAAGAAAACTGAGGACCAGAGAAGTTAAGTTACCATTAAGATCTCAGAGGCTGGGCTTTATGACAGTGTGGCTCCTTAATGTATTGAGTGGGGTTGGCAGGAGCTAAGCAGGTTGGCTAAGGAGGGATAAGACCTCTGCCTGCCCTAGCTACAGACATTTCTAGCCACAGCCTGGAGAATGGGTAGAAGAATAAGCAGCACAAGGCTGCTTTCCTGGACATTCTCCTCCAAACAAGCACCCCCCACCCCCAGCTGAAACTGAGCCGTGCGCTCCTGAGCACCGGGAGTAACCCACAGCGCATCGTTCAGGCATTTTTATTGCTGTTGTTGGAAGAGGATGAAACTAGAGTGCTTTCCATCTGATGCTGCGTTCAGGTCATTTTTACACATATTCTCACATTTGTACACACACAGATTGAAATTCAAGGGCAGTAGATAGCTTTCCCAAGCCCCTCAAGACCCAGCTATTATCTATATACCCTCCGGGTGCCCCAGGGGACCCGCCATGGGGCTCACCACAGTGTACTGGGGTTACCTGCTGACTCAGTGACTCACTTGTCCTCCCCTCTAGACCAGAGTGTTCTGTGAGGACCTGGAGAGTCTCTTATTCCCCACTGTGTCCCCACCTTGTAGCCCAGTCCCTGACACACAGCAAAACTTCAGGGCACATTTGCTGAATATATTGCAGATTGAATGAATATGTATATGTGGCCCCTCAGCAAGCTAGTAGGCACTCTTGTTTCCATCACTCTCAGTTCCATTTTTGTTGAACTGGCCTCTTTTCTGTCCAGTACCACTATGCAGGGGCCTGGGATGGGGCTGATGGCTGTGCCTGTCAGGCAGGTTTGGGTTACTTGCAGGCTCTGGTGTGGGTGGGCCTTCCCAGCTCTCTCTGTGCCCTTCTTTACTGGGACCCTGTCATAGCCACTCATTTGCCAAAGTTGACTCCAACCACCCTTAAGTCTCTCTATGCTAAAGTAAATGGCACTTGCCATGGTCCCCTGCATGCCAACCACCAGATTCCAGATCCCCTGACACTGTGTCGCATGCAGCAGGTAACAAGCAGCCTCCTGAAGCCAGCAAAGGCCCTGTTTGAACACCCGTGGCACCTGTGGCTTGGGGCATTCTGAGTACTCTGTTGTTCTAAGTGGCGGACAGAAGCGTCTGCTGACAAATCTTGCTTCAAGTGGAGTAAGGTGGTTTTTGACAGGGAGGACCTTTGAATCTCTGCTTGTGTTTGTGTCCATGGGTGCTAAGGTGAGTGAGCATTTTCAAGGCAGCCCACTCTAAGCAGTTGGGTAAGAGAGTAAAAATGCAAACTAATACATTCCTTTTGGAAAGATATTTGGATAATACTTAGAGATCTAAAAATAGATCTGCCATTCTGTTGGTTCTTTTATTAGCTGTATGTTTCTCAATGCATTGGCAATGGCAGTGTTCTCTGGGCACTCCTTTGGAGCAGTGTTAGTAGGTGTGAGTGGGTAACTATATATATAAGAAATGTATACACACACACACACATATATACATACATACACACACATATGTGTATATACACACACAAAACTGGCTCCCGAGACAGAACTCCAAAAGCAGTGGTTCTCAGCCTTCCTAGTGCTGCAATGTATTTTCATTGCTAAAAAGGAGTCATGACCCACAGGTTGAGAACTGCTGTCCTCAAGCCTTCACAGATGGGGGCATTAGGAGAAGCTTTTGCTCTAATATTTGGTGTTTGGCCCTGGTTCCTGGCACACATCTCTTAAAACCCTTGGGATCTCCAAAGTGATGTGTCTTTGTGCTAATGAATGACTACTAGCTGGGGGATCCTGGATAGCATCAGGACAGGCCTGGCAGCTCGGAGACCCAACCATGTGTCTAGAGCAGGTAGTTCTCAACCTGTGGGTCACGACCCACAGGAACTGTTTTAAAGGGTCACAGCATTAGGAAGGTTGAGAACCACTGGTCTAGAGAGTTGGAACTTTCAGTACCATCCACCCCCAACCTCCAAGGAGGGGAGCAGGGCTGAAGATTTAGATAATCACCAAGGGCCAATGATTTAAACAATCATACCTACGTAATGAAGCCTCTATAAAATCCAAGAAGAATGAGTTCAAAGAGCTTCCAGATTGCTAACACATACAGGTGCCTGGGGGGCTGCATACCCAGAGAGAGCACGGGAGCTCTGGACCCTTTCCCCACACCTTGCCTTACTCATCTTCCATCTTGCTGGTCTTCTATATCCTTTGTAATATACTCTATAATGAATAGATAAATATAAACAAGGTGTTTCTCCCTGAGTTCTGTGAGTTATCTTAGCAAATTAATTGGAAGCAGGGAAGGGGTTGTGGGAAACTCTGAGTTATAGTCAGCTATGGCTGGGCAGTAGCACGATCACAACCTAGGGCTTCTTCTGGATTGGCATCTGAAGTGGGGATGGGCTTTTGAAACTAAGCCCATATACTGTGGGATCTGACGCTAAGTCCAGGTAGACAGTATCACTGTTGAGTTAAATGGCAGAATACCCAGTTGGTGTCCACTCGAGAACTGCTTGGTTGTGTGCGTGGAGAAATCCTCACAAAAACTGGTGACCAGAGCAAAGAGTTCTGTGGTGTGTGAGAACTGAAAAAAGTGTATTTTTAAAATGACTTCTCATGATAAATTCACTCCAAAGACATGAAAAGTTCACCTCAAGTTCCTGTTCCCCTAAACCTTTAAATTCTTTTACCTGTCATATACTGAAGATATTCTGGCATTTCAACCTTATTTAATTTGCATACATAAATATATAGAACAATTCTGAATACATAAGTGAACAATGTAACACACAAATTTGAGGGTAAGGTTTGTGGGTGGAAGGGACAAAGGGAACTGGAGCCAGGGAAGTTTCACTTCTAAATGTGATGCTTCATTTTTTAAAAATAGAAATTTCTAAAATAAGGCAAGTTTGTAACATTTGTTGGATTTTAGTTTTATTAGCATGAATGTTTCTTTATTCTATTTTCAAGTATTTCCATAATATTTCATATTGAAATATTTAAAAATCTTAATTGAGATGAAGCTAGCGGTGTAACTAAATATGTTTTTAGCACACATCACGTTGCAAGCAAAAAATTGCTGAAGCCAGAGAAAGTGATTTTTAAAATAAAGCCCTTCAAAGTAATTGATTAGAAAAAAAAATTCTAATAACACAAGGGCAAAAGAGAATGAATAAATGAAATTTGTTTCTAATTTCACTTTCTTATAAAGACATGCTAATTATGCACATTTCTTTGACTAGTTAATTGTATCAATTCTGCCATTATGATGCTTTTATTCTTTTCTTCTTGAGAGTCTCAGATTTCTTTAGGGATGTTTCTCTCCTCTTTTATACTAAAAGTTAGGAGAGGAGGAAGTAAAATAAATGAAAAACTTAAATCTGATACCACACATATCTCAGTAAAAATTAGCTTACACAGTGTGTTTATACACTTTTCACTTTCTCACCTTGAGAAACTTATTTGAATCTAGTTATTTTCTTAAAATTGGCTACTGTGATTACTCTATGGTCTAAACATTCCCCAAATTGACACATAGAAACTCAATTGCCAATGTAATAGTATATAACATTAAGAGTTAGGGCCTTTAGAAGGTGATTAAGTTATGAGAGCAGAACCCTCAAAGTAGAGATTCATAACCTTATAAAAGAGCTGGAAGAAACTAGTGTGGTCCCTTTGCTCTTCCACCTTCGGCCACACGAGGACACAACATAAAAGGCACCATCTTGAGAGCAGAGTGAAGCCCTCACCAGACACTGACCTTGAACTTCACGGCTTCCAGAACTGTAACACATAAATTTCTGTTGTTTGTAAATCACCCCATCTTAGGTGTTTTATTTTAGCAGCACAAACAGACTAAGAGAAATCACTATTGTTCTTTTCAATGATTTCAATAGATAGAAATTAGAGTAGAAATTGATGTCTCCAATGCTAGCTACCCTGATTCAGATTGTACAGATGTTCTCTGAAGTTTTCATTTAAAGAACTCACTCTAAAATTTATCCAAAAGAAAAAAGACTTTTGCAATCATTTAGAAAAGTAAAATGTAAGAATAGCCCAATAGGTTTTGTGGAAGTATGAAAACACTTAGGTAGAAATGTGCACTTTGGGATAAGATGTACTGAGGTTATACAGTAGCTGTGCACTTTGAGAGAGGTATTTAGGGTGACCTGAGTTTACGTTTATGTATTCTGGCTTCAAACTGAACCACTGGTCTCTACCCTCCTGTATCATCAGCATACCAATAGCAAAATGAAGAGTCAGAATTGGCTCGTGTGATTGTTCTAAAACCTTGTAATTTAAAAGGGCTTTTCACATGCTTTGTTTTATTTAACCCTCGCATCCATTTGTGAACTGGGCAGAACTTTGTTTTAAAGATGTGGACCTTCAGGCTCAAAAGACTAGGTAAATTTCTATAACACAAGAATATGGGGAAAGGGGCAAAGGTAGGGAGGGGAGGGGGGAGCTCGGGGCGGAGGGAGGGTAATTGGTAGGGCCACACCTACGGTGCATCTTAGACGGGTACAGGCGAACCTTACTAAATGCAGAATACAAATGTCTTCATATAATAACTGAAAAAATGCCAGGAAGGCTATGGTAATCAGTTTAATGAAAATAGTTAAGATTGCATATGAAACCAGCACATTGTACCCCTTGATTGCACTATTGTACACAGCTATGATTTAATAATAAAGACAATAAAATTTAAAAAAAAAATTCTAAGATCTCATAGCCAGACAGTAGTAGAGCCTGAACTTCTGGTGCGTTTCCTTTACACCTCAGTGCCTCTTTATTCTCTTTACTCTCTATCTCTTCTCTTGCTCTTGACCTTACAATTTCAGAGAGATTGTGGAGGGCTTAAAATAAGGCACTTTGGGAAGACTCTACCAAGCCCATAATGAATTGAAACTGACCTCCGGGGGTCACGTTTCACTATCAGTAATACCATTCAAGGTAGATAGTGCTTTGACCAAAATAGCTGCAGATGAAAGATGTTAACCACACAGATCCACCCCACAAGACCTTATTTCTGTGGGGAGAGATGATACCAATTCCATCCTCTCCAAATGCACTTACAGATTTGATTTTATTTTCTTAGAAGTAAAGCAATAAAGAATGTTGAGGAAGTTTATGATACCTACTTACATAGCATTTTCTCATATGCTGATGAGTTTGTTATATATTGCTTACTCACATATTACTCTAAAAGTTAATGGCTTCAAATGAACACATTTATTAGGCAAGGTTCAGGGTCTTGAATGTAAGCAAGATAGTTGATGAGGATATTATATGGAGGTTCAACTGGGTTCAGCTGCTTCCCCTGCAGCTTTGTTTGTTGAGATGGTGGGTAAGTGGACACCGGCTGTTGGTTGAGACTTTCCGTTCTCGACGTGGGTCCCTCACTGCACAGCAGCTGGTCACCCTGGAGCATGTGATCCCATATAGAGCATGAGACAGTAGGAAAGAATACTCAAGATGGAAGCTATAGCCTTTTAATCTAATCTCCAAGTGATAGGCCATCACTACTGCCACGTTCAGTTAGAAGGGAGTCACTAAATGTAGTCCACACACAGGGGAAGGGGAATCAAGCTCCACTTCTCACAAGGAGGACTACCGAAGATTTTGTGGACATATCGTTAAAACCTTGCTTTGACCAGATTCTCAGGTTTTGCAATAGAAAGCCCACGAAATAAATTTGTTTCTTTCCCCATACTGGTTCATATACTAGTGAAACTGGCAAAGGCTGGTGGGAGCTTTCTTGTTACTTCTCCCCCTTTGCTGAAATTCCTTGTGTCCACTTGGCTGCCTCTCCTCTGTGTGCCCAGAACGCTGGAGAGTCCGCCTGCTCAGGGCCTCCGCTTCATCTTCACTTTCATCAATACCGTTCTTTATATTCCATCCCCATTCTCATAATTCTAGTACTTCTAGCTTCAACTCTGACCAGCCCTTGCAATTCCAGTTTTATATATCCAGCTGCTCCTTGGCATTGCCACGTAAATCACATGAATTTAAAATGGAGCACGGCTGAAACAGAACTCATGATTCACCTCCTCTGGCCCAGTGTTCCTTTCCTTAATAAATCCACTCTCTGGTTTAAATGCTTCCTTATCCCTTACCTAATCCCCGTGCAAGTCCTGTCAGCACTTCCTTCAATACTTCACCTGAATATACCAGATTTTCACCACTTCCACTGCGATCACTCTAGTTCAACCCATCACCACATGGATTTCTCACCTGGAGCCCTGTCATAGCCTCCCAGGAGGATCCTGACTTCTCTGGTCCTGTAGGTTTTCTCCACTACAACCACGGTTGTAATTTGAAGTGGAAATAGATCCTCGTCACTCTTCCATTTAAAACTCCGTATGGCTCTTTATTTCACTGAGGATAATAAATCCAAACTTTTTGCACTGACTTAGAATTTTTTACATATTCTTGTCTCTGCCCAGCCACACGGGTCTGTACGATACATGGTGCTTAGTTATATTACCGCAAAAATGTGTGTGCGTGCATGTCTGTGTTTGTGTGTATGTGTGTCCTGATGCATATGCTGTGTGTGTGAGTGTGTCTGGGAATGTGTCTGAGTGTGTGTCTTGCGTATAGATCTGTGTGTGCCCTTGTGTGCCTGTGTGTGTCTGGTGTGGCCTGTGTGCACTGGTCCATTCTGTTAGGCAGAGTAGCCAGCATGGGCAGAATAGACAGCTCCTTTGAGAATTCTCAGGGACCACAGATATATTCTCCCTCAATATTTATATTTCCACAGAGATTGATTAAGTTTAAATGGTCTCTTGTCAATTGAAAATCTCCTGGGAGTTGTGTAGTCATCTGTACCCTTGTGTGAGCTATTACAGTTAGCTGGCGCCCTTCCTGGCACTTTCTGGCAACAATCAGAGGAAAGAATGCCAGGAAGGGTCTCAGCAAAGGAAACGGGAAGGCGCTCGGGTTCCTGGAGGGGCCTGCTGGCTGATCTCACACCCTCCATTATCTCCCTAGATCACAAGAAGCTCCCCTAACCCCCCAACTGCCCCGCTGTCCATAGGACTGGGCAACAGTGGGGAATGAATAAAGTCAGTTGTTCCAAAATTTTGTTGACCAGCTCACATGTCTGCTGTGGTTTCGTGCTTCAGAGGTTTCCTGGGGCTCTTTAGATTTGAGGTCATTCTTCCTTTTAAGAAGAACAGTGAAAGGGCAAACTTGTTCCCAGTAGACACAGTCACCCCTCGGTGAGCACAACAGAGGACAGCACAGAAGCGCACTCAGGGCGCTATTTCACGCCCTGTCACACACAGTCACACAGGACCGCCAGCCCAGAGGCGTCTGCCTGTGCTCCGAGGAGTGGCGCTCCTCGCCGCAGGGGGCGCTCCAGGCCAGGTCTCCAGGCCCTCCGTTTCGCAGACTGGGCTGTGTATTTCTCCTCTTTCTTGCAATGTCATCCTTTCGTTTTCTAGCTACTAGATCTTTCTCATCAAGATTTGAACACGCCTGTTTATGATCTCATTTGACTGAGAACATAAAATGTCCAACTCCTTTCACCCCAGATTTCTCTTTAGAAATCTGCCTTTGGAGTCAGCCAGTTCAGGGATGTTTACTGCACTCCACGTCTGGAATCCAGGCCGCATTTTGTGTCCACATCACATCATGTGCTTTTCTTTTTTCTTTTATTTCTTCTTCTCCTTCTTCTTCTTTTCTTTTCTTTTTTTTTTTTTGAGACAGAGTCTCCCTTTGTCACCCTTGGTAGAGTGCCACAGTGTCCTAGCTCAGAGCAACCTCAAACTCCTGAGCTCAAGGGAAACTCTTGCCTCAGCCTCCCTACTAGTTGGGACTACAGGCCCCTGCCACAACGCCTTAGAGACGGGTCTCACTCTTGCTCAGGCTGGTCTCAAACTCCCAAGCTCAGGCAATCCACTTGCCTCGGCCTCGCGGAGTGCTGGGATCACCTGTGTGAGCCACTGGGCCTCACCTTACATCATGTGCTTTTGCAGCTGAAGGATGACCACTTTGGTGTCATATCCCTCCCAAGCTTTCAGTTCACACCATATGAGACATTTCCCCAGCGTTCCATACGTTTACCCTTCCTCTTTTCTTTCCTGACTTCCTCTCACCTTTCTGCCTGCGCTTTTGCTGACTTCTCTGTAGGTAGTTCCTCCCGGATCATTCCAGGGACCCCTCTCTTCTTCTACACTTTATTCCATTACCCTGAATTTAAATACCTCCCTTGTGTTGCTGATTCCTAAATGAATAACTCTGGAGTCCGCTTCTGTGCAGAGTATTTCTGTACCTAACTGCTTACTTAAAGACGAAGGAGAGAAGTCCCAGAGTGGTTATGCTTTCAGGCTTTGGAGCCTCGCCCAGAAACCTGCCGCTCAGTCCCAACATTGCAACTTACTGACTGTGTGACCCTAGGTAATTCGTGGGACATTTCTGTGCCTCTGTTTCTTCAGCTTTAAATCAGCATATATATCATAGGATGTTTCTGATAATAAACGAATTGATGCATTTAAATCAGTTAATAAACCACCCTAGCATATAGGAAGCACTTAATATGTATTTATGAATTATTCTTTTTACCATCACTGGTACTTTTTGCCCTTTCCTCTTAGATGATTTGTAGACATATTCACAGCACAACTCCTGCAAATGACACTTTCCTCCATTCAGCTGCTTAAATCAGAAATTGACAGCTTCCTTAGGTCTCTCTCACACTGACACCAATCATTATCCAGTCTCCCTGACTTTAACTGCAAAATGTCCCTTAAATCATCCAGTTTTCAGGGCCTGTTCTGAGCCAGCTGTACCTCGATTCACACTTGAGTTACTCTAATGGTTTCCAAATTGGTCTCCTAGCTTCCCCTTGTGCCCTTTCCCCAACTCATTCTTCAGTACATAGTGCTAGAATGATCTTTTCAAAGCAGAAATTAGATCACATCACTTCTCTGCTTGAAATTCTTTATGGGTTCTTGTTGGACAGAGGACCAAGTCTGGTATCATTATGTGGCAAGGTCTGTGAAATCATACATGGCCTTGGCCCTGCCCATGTTCTAATCGTTCCCTCGTTCGTGGTGGCTCAACCAAACAGCTCTTATAACAGGCTGGCAAAGGTTATAAGACCTTTTCTGTCTGATGGATCACAATTTGGGCTCTAAAATATGTCTAGAATGCCTTTCTGTCCCTTTGGATAAGTTCCACTCTTCTCTGGGCCCCAGTAAATGGTATCCTTAAAGAGAATTTTTCTGAACCATGAATTTTAACTGATAATCCTTCTGTTGTCCCTTTTCTGGCACCTCATTATTTTACATTATAGCACTTACCACGACGAGCAATTATATATTATCGGTGTGTTTATTTGCCTAATGATAGTCTTTCTAAAAAGATGCAGGCACTATAATGACAGGGGTCATATCTGTCTTGTTAATTGTTTTATCTCAAATGTTTAACAGAACATCTGGCACAAATAAGGTGCTTAATCAATATTTGTTGAATTAATCAAGTGAATAAATGAACTGTGGCTGATGTGTAGTATAAATACTTATTAGTCATTGGTGATAAAAAACAGTTCTTTAACTAAGATGTATGTAAGTTACAAGATGTTCATAAACTTTTTGCTTTTAAATGATGAAATTCGGAATTGTATGCTGTACACAGCTTCAATATGATTTAATAGTATTGTTAGCAAAATGAAAAACTATGTTAGAGGGAGAAGTGCACAGATTTGCAGTCAGATCTGGGTTTGAATTTTACCGTAATCATTCACCAGTGGTGTGATCTTGGACAAGTTGCCAAACTTCCTGGGCTTCATTTCTTTCTTGGTAAATGGATATGCCAACACCAGCATGCATGATTGTTGCAGAAAATTAGAATGAAGTGAATGACTAATGTTGGCTGCTTAATAAATGAATCTGAACTGTAATTTTCACTGAAGAGTCCTTTATTTTGGCAGATAACTAAGAAAGGGAAAGAAATAGGAATCAAGAATGAGAAACCTTTCAATCATTTAATATATTCTAAATTTTTTTGATGCTCAAATTACATATTGGCCGGAAGTACCAGACAATAGAAGAGAAAAAGTTAAAATCCATGCATTTTACTGAAATCAAATAGATTGTTTCTAAATGCACATGTGCTTCCCAGATCTAGAATGCTGTTTACTTTGCTATCTTTTCCTTTTTCAGTTCTCATACATCTTTTCTTAGAGCCTTTTCCTTCAACACTGCATTAAGCCCCCCACCACCACCATTTCATTACTGAGCTGAGCAACTGTGTGTTTTTTTCTAGAGTGTATCTCTCTGAATTTGGTTGTTTAGTTATACTTTTACCTGTTTTGTGCTCAATGTTCAAGTCAACATGTAAACTACAAATACCTCTAAGGGCAGGATCTTGTTCCATTCCTGGCACTAACCATGGAGCTTGGATTATGTAATGTACTCACAAAAAATGTGCATAAATAGACTGGCCCCATGACCCGAGTTTCATTATCCCTCTTTAGTACACTATAGTAGTCATAGCCAGAGTATAATGTGGGAGTCACCCCTTTAAAAGATCTGTGTTTAGGAAATCGCTTGAAATTCATGTAATTTTAGGCTGCAGGCATTATACTGTCCATCAAGGGAACTTATAGCAAGTATCTGAGTTCGACACCACGTGTTTGATATGCAGATTGCATTTAGCATTCCCTTCTTGTAAAGGGTATTGCCTTCTTCTTCTTCAGGTCTTCTCATTTCTCTACGTACAGCCATATAAATGATTAGCAAGGACTAGAGGATGTGCTCATATGTACACAATTATGACCCCCATATATTACAAAAGCCAAAGAAAGTGGCTTGGCTCCTTGAGAAACAGGGAGGACAGTGGAGCAGAAACTCATAAACATTATGTATACCATGGAATACTATGCAGCCTCAAAAAAAGATGGAGACTTTACCTCTTTTACGTTTACATGGCTGGAGCTAGAACATATCCTTCTTAGTTAAGTATTTCAAGAATGGAAGAAAAAATATCCCATGTACTCAGTGCTATTATGAAACCAATTTACAATCATTCACACTTTCATATGAAGAATAGATCATGACTATGGCCCAAGATGAAGGAGAGAGGAGAGGGGGAAGGGAGTGGAGGAGGTCAGATCGAGGGAGGGTGAATGGTGGGATCACACCAATGGTGCATGATGCAAGGGTCCATGTCGGATCTATTAGTATAGAGTATAAATGTCTTAACCCAATAATTAAATAAACCAGATGAGGTATATGTTAACCATTGTGATGTGAGCGTTCCTAATTCTATATGAAATCAGCACATTGTACCCCATAAACGGAGAGGAGAAGTGCACTAGTTGGAAAGGCATTAAGGCATACGTGATCTATGTGTTTATGATTTAATAAAAAAGAAAAGAAACTCGTATACATGTTTCATAAGCAAGAATTTGAAATTCTGGTGTATTCTTTAATTTCATGCTGTTAAAATAGATGGTTTTCTTTTTCACAACTCCACTATCAGATATATTTACCTCAGAGGTTAAAGAAAATGCATCTAAGAAATTTATTACATTTGAAAATAACATATCTGTTGCTTACTTAAAGAGCAACCTAAAAGAGCACAGATTCCCAATATATTTATGAGTTAGTAAACAATGAGTTCTTCTTTTTCACATATGGCATCGAAATCACTGCAGTCTTATTTCTTCCTTGTACTAGCTAAAGCAGGATCAAATATTCTCAAATATGTATGGTATGGAAAAAAGAAAGCACCATTCAGTAATTTCAAGAATGCTACTGTGATACTTTGCAGGAAGATTCATTTAAAAGCCATTATAATTTTCTACAATTGACGAAGAAAAAAACAAGAAGGATAGTGATTATGATAGGAAAAATTTTTCTTCTAAGTTCATTAAAATTATATTTTTATTAGGTGGTAAAATAAATGATCCACATTCTACCTGTGGGATCCGCGTGTGTGTGTTGTCACCACTTCCTCCAACGTTTTCTTTCCTGAGCTTTATCAGTGAGAAGGGAATATCATAACAAAGTATCTACATAAATTACATGATAATGAATAATTCATAATGAGCATAGGAGCAATTTCCTGAGAACGTCTATACTTATTATATCACGACGTTTTATATGTTTCTAGTTTGAAGAATGCGGTGGATGTCTACGTTTGTCTGTTTGTTTAACTTTCTCTTACACTATAGAAAAACGTGTGTTGAGGCTGTGTTTTTTGGATGCATTTTGGGCATTGAATATATTTTCCTCTCAGTTAGGAGAAGAAATGGAGAGGAGAAGTGCACTGGTTGGAAATAAACAGCAGTCAATTCATTCTAAGGTTCATTTGTATTTAAATCTCGACTACGGTCAGGAAAATAACAGAAACATTTTAACCAGAATCAGAGGTATTCAACACAGAAACTGAGGGATTTATACTCTCCCTTTCTGACTTCTGGTTTTAATCTTAGTCTCCTCAAATGAGCTTATTATCATCATTTTTGCATTCAGTCTAAATTCATGTTGAGATGCTAATTATAATTTGAGGATATAGGTGATGGGGGACATGATTTGAATCAATTTCAGATAATCCTACACCATTCATGGCTGCATCTGATAGCAAAGAATTACAGCCAAATTCAACTGAGTTCTCAGAATCTTTGCCAATGAACTGAATTCTAGGCAAGGTAACCTGAAACACTAACATGATTCAACTTTTTCTGGTCCTGCAAACTCTGTGGGTTCCAAATGCCATGTGGTTTCAGGTTTGTCCAGTCACTCACTGCTCGTTTCTCCCTTTAGTGTCTCCTTAGGTGGACTCCTACACATTTGAATGAATAAATGCACTTCATTTTAGACATAAGCAGAGCTGTGTGATCATACACACACACCACATGAGCCATGCACTGCTTAACAAAGGGGTGCTTTCTTAACTTTAGTGATTTCCTAGTTTGTTAACATCATAGACTAGACTTACACAAACATTGATGATATGGTCTACTATATAGCTAACACATATACAGCCTATTGTGCTAGGCTACAAACCTGTACAGCATGTTACTGTACTGAATATTGGAGGCAATTGTGATACAATGTTAAGTATTTATGCACTTAAACATACCTAAACAGAAAAAGTAAAGTAAACATATGGTATTATAACCTTATGGGCTCACCCTTCTGAAGATGTGTCCATCATGGACCAAATTTTAATTAGTTTTTTAATCTATTAGAATTATTTATCCTCCTCCATGACAATTTGGGGAAGTCTTCTTATTTTCTAATATAACTTTTGTAATTTTAGATTTATCATACCAAAATTTTATAAGTTGTTATCAGGGTTTGACAATAGTAAGCCATATATAACATTGATTTCCCATACATGTCTTTTTAATCAAGATTGCACCTTAATTTTTCATGTAAAGAAAGTTTTGGACACAATATTAATACTTGCAGTGAATCATATATTTACCACTTGAGAAACAGGAAGGAAAAGATTGAAGTGGAAGGTAATGAGATATTATTAATAGGCCTGTGTTATTTTGGAACATAAAACAAGCAGGGATAAAACCTAAAGAAGAAGTTTTATGCCAAGTAGTTATATCCCTAAGACCATTTTAAATGGTACATTAAATTTTCTACAGTTCTGAATAAATCAAATGTCTATGGTTATGTCTTTATTGGAGCTCTTTTATTAGGAAGAAATAAAAAAAATCAATGACTTACAGAAAAATTTTGGCATTTTTTTTGTGAGAATGGAAAAATCCAAGGATATTTTTAATTACATGATATTAATTTGGGGTATTGAATTATGCAATTGTTTTGCCCTTCTGCATCTCTCTGAATCAAAAGATATTGAAGGGTGGGAATTGTGGTTATTGATATTAATTCCAAAATACTTCTGTTTCATTATCATCAGCCTCCAGGACTTGGACTGTGTGGGCCAGTTACATGCCGCAGGCTATAACTACTGCCCTGAAAAACAACCTTGAAAATTTTGGCAGAACTCTTTCAAAAAGGGGAGCAAAGGAGAAATAGTAGATGTTATAACACATAATTATCTCTGTTACTGGAAAATTATCTAAAAGTGCATGCTGTACTGATGTGTAGTTGTTGGAAACATCTTTTCTAATTATGATGGTCATGTATTCGCTTGCTAGGTTTCACTGAATTTTGACTTGCCAATAGTCAATCAGGAAGTAGTTATTATTGGCATACTTTTCAAGATAGGAAAAAATGTTGGACCAAGGAAAATAGGGAGAAAGATAGTTTTTGACCATGATACTGTAACCAGTGGCATATGGACTCAGCAGGCTTTCCTCTGGACTCCTTTCCTCATTTCTTTTAATTTCTATTTTAGTCTAAAGGAAGAAACAGTATCAATATTCTACACAATAGAACTCTACCACAGAAATACTTGACTTAATTTAAAACGTTATATTATCTAAATTGGGAAAATCCAGACTCGTAAGTTCTCAGTGTTAAAGTTTTTTCAACAGAAAGTATGGCTGATACAATCACCAGGGATTGGTAGAGATCTGGTCATCAGCGCAGTATCTGCCCTATTTAAGACCAGACCCAGTGAAGTTTCAGTTATTATTACTGTTTTCTTTATTAGGTTGTTACATAGTATAATCATCCTTACTTAGAACACACTGAATCTATTGAGGAAAGAAGCTATATATTGAAAAGAGGGCATTAAGATTTTGCTTCTGTGAAAAATGCTCATCATCTTTAATCATCAGAGCAATGCAAACCAAACCACTTTGAGATATCATCTAACTCCAGTAAGAATAGCCCACATCACAAAATCCCAAAACTACAGATGTACTTTTGCACGGCTGGTGGGAATGCAAACCAGTACGTTCCTTTTGGAAAGAAGTTTGGAGAACACTCAGGGATCTAAATGTAGTCCTGTGGTTTGATCCTGCAATTCCTCTGCTAGGTGTATATCCAAAAGACCAAAAATCACTTGGCAACAAAGATATTTGGACCAGATTGTTCATTGCTGCTCAATTCATAATTGCCAAGTCTTGGAAGAAGCCCAAGTGCCCATCAACCCATGAATGGATCAATAAATTGTGGTATATGTATACCATGGAATACTATGCAGCATTAAAAAATGGAGACTTTACCTCTTTTATGTTTACATGGATAGAACTGGAAAACATTCTTCTTAATAAAGTATTTCTGGAATGGAAAAAATTATCCAATGTACTCAGTACTACTATAAAACCAATTTATAATCACTCGCACTTTCATACGAGAGATGAATCACAACCATAGCCCAGGATGAAGGAGGGAAGGGGAGGGGGACAGGAGGGCAGGGGGGTGATTCAACAGAGGGAGGGTTAATGGGGCCACACCTATGGAGCATATTGCAAGGGTACAAGTCAAATCTATCAAGTATTGAACACAAATGTCTTAACACTGTGATTAAGTAAATGAGGTGAAAGCTATGCTAATTAGTAGGATGTAAGCACTCCAATTTGTAAAAATAATCAACACATTGAATCCTACAGAGGCATAAATGTATTCATGATCTATGTATATATGACTTAATAAAAAAAAGGTGAAAAACAAAACAAAACAAAAAAGAAACTTGGCCAAATAAATCTCTCATTGTAGGTTCTCATTAAAAAAAAAAAAAAAGAATTTCACTTCTATGCATTTATATTGATTTTTTATCAGCTCAGCTGGGAACCAAAGTAATACAAGTCCAGATTGACTCCTATGTAAAATGGTGGTGCACATGACATTATTATTTTTGAAACTATGTCCTTTGAAAATCTTCTGCATCTCCAAGAAGGTGTCTTTGGAAAATTTAACAAATCCATCTACCCAATTCAAGGTCCATTCAACCCTGGTCTCTCAACCCACTTTCACATTTCTCAGTAACACTTGCTTATTCTGGTATTTCAAGCGCTCTGTTTTCTGCTGTGCAGGGATTGTAGGTCTCTGGGCAATCTGCAGGTGCTTAAACTGTTAACAATTGGTAACAGGTTATGATGAATATACAGCCTTTTGGTGTTGCAATTTACAGTTTTCACAAAGGAATTGAATTGATCTAAACCAAACTTAACATTGCTGGCTAGTCAGAGTCAAAGCCCCAGAGTTGCCTCTTTGCGACCTTGTCATCCTTCTGAGGTCCCTTCTCTTGTCTTCCAGGGTGCCTCCAAATTTCTCTCCAAATCGTTACCACCCACTCAATCTCAATCTTCAGCCATCCCCATGCTTTGGAATTGTTAGGTGCCACCCAGCTCATCTGTTTGGTGAGTGCCCCTGCGGAGATCCTGGCCTTGGATGCAGGGCTCTTTTGTCCCATCCTGTCAGGTCTTCCATAGGACGAATCGATGAGCTAAGTTGAGATGTGAGGTAGGAATCGTAGCAGCGTTGTGTGTTCCTCTTCCTGCAAAACTATTTTAACAGTGTTCTTCACAGTCCCTGAAACTGTAACAGGGCAGGTAGAGTGGATGCTTAGGAGAAGGTTAGGCATACCAATTGCTTTTACCCATGATCAAACCATAGCATGCCTCCTTTTGGTTTTACCTTGATTTGTTTCTTTTCCTTTCACCAAGAAGCTAGGCACTTGTGCACCTGTCCCTGCTCTCCCACGTGCAAAGGAAACCATTGTCTACAGAAGGACAATTTGTATTATGTGACAAAAACATTTTAGGAAGGACTTTAGAGAACAGTGTATTCATGTAACCTATGCTGAAGGGATGTGTCCAGAGACTGAAGTGGAAGTGACGGTATCGCAGAAAGAAGAAAACTTCGAGTATGAGTAGCAGCCTGAGACAGAATTTGGGAGGGACACATAGATTCAAACCCTTTTGAAAAAATGTCCTTTGGAAAACTAGTTCCATTGGCATTTTGAGACAAAGCCCGTGATTTTAAGAATCTCCTTATATTTGGTGAAACCTCATTGTACTTGATTTGCAATAAATCTATCCCATTTCCATCTGGGTATGTTGCACTAGCCAGTCTTAAGTTTGACTACCTTATTAGGAATTATTCTTTATTCAGGTTCCAGGGTCTTTTCAAGACACTCGATGGCCTCTTACAAATATGTGAATTTTCTGTCTTCAGGATTTACCTTAGACCAAAGATCTCAGTATATTGGCCTAAGTGGAGGTGTTGTCCTCCAAGTTTGCTGCTGGGGGGAAGACTTGCTGACCATGTACCCACCTCACTTTCTACAAGTCAGAAAATATGTTAAAAGAGGTCTTAATTTCTGGGTGCTCGTAGCCATGCGGTTTTTTGTTTTTGACTTTCTTGTTTCTTTTGTTTTGTTTATTTTGAGACAGGGTCTCACTATTTTGCCAAAGCTGGTCTTAGCAAGTGATCCTCCTGCTGTGGCCTCCAAATATGTAAGGATTACAGGTGTGAGCTACTGAGGCTGGCCCAGAGCTATGGTTTTTTTTTATTCTGTCTTGTTGGAGTCTACTTCTGGTATATTCTCATGCCATAAAAAAGAATAGCTTCTTTTCCTTTTCTTCTTCTTAGAGTATTTTGAGCTATTTTCTACTAAATAAATTCCTTAAGAAAGATTTTATCTTGTTTCTTGATCTCTATTTCCCTATCACCTCTTACCATGTCTGGTCCATAATATGTATGCAATAAGTTGAGTTATCTACTGGATTTCCACAGAATAAGCAGAGAAATAAGTATTTAGGGAAAAGGAGAGAGTAATCTGATAAAATAATAATTAGTGCTTGAAGAGAAAGGAGGAAAAAGACAAGGCAGACAGTAAAGATGATTAAAATGTCTGATACGGCTACTTGGGAGCCTGAGGCAAGAGAATTGCTTTAGCCCAAGAGTCTGAGGTTCCTGTGAGCTGTGACGCCAGGGCACTCTACTCAGGATGAGTGAAACTCATGAATGACATTCGGTCTCAAAAAAAATGTATGATGTGTATCAAATATTATTTTCAATGAAAAATTCTTCCAATAAATACTTTTCCTAATTGTCATAGGCAACCTTCATGTTCAAAAGTAATAATTGCTTGTAAAAGGTAAGATTCTTCAAAGAATGTTTTATTATCCAAACTAACCAGCTGATATAGATATAATTTAAACCTTCATTCAAAAAAGTAAATATTGTGTGTCTACCCTATTGTATTTTTTTTTTTTTTTTTTTTAGAAAGAGCCTTAAGCTGTCACCCTGGATAGAGTGCTGTGGCATCACAGCTCACAGCAACCTCCAATTCCTGGGCTCAAGTGAGTCTCTTGCCTCCGCCTGCCAAGTAGCTGGAACTACAGGCGCCCGCCACAATGCCCGGCCATTTTTTGGTTGCAGCCGTCATTGTTATTTGGCAGGCCCGGGCTGGATTCGAACCTGCCAGCTCAGGTGTACGCGGCTGGAGCCTTAGCCCATTGAGCCACAGGTGCCGAGCCTACCCTATTGTATTGAAATCTCTGGTGAAGTATAGACAGTGAAGAGAAATAACCATTCCTGTACCTATGAGTTAGCAGAACAAATACCTTAGTAACACTGCAGGGAAGAGGAGATGTGTTTCCCCTGAAACTCTGAGGAGTTATCAATGGGATATTACAACCCCCTTTTTGTTCTTTTGAGCAATGTTACTGGCAGACATCTTAGTAACTCTCCCGTGGGTATTTCTAAGCCAAACTTGTGATTAATTTGAAGGAAGAGGAAAGATTCCTGTGTTTTTTAATGCAGAATTGACACCTCAATTAATCAAGGGCTATAAATGCAAATAATCAACAAGAACATATAGAGACCATGTATGTGCGCATATGGAAACACATACATACACACCTATAGCGAGACAGATAAATCATCCTGTTTTCCTAGATAGATATGAGCCTTTGATTGAGAATTTAATTTGATTCGGACCAAAGCTATGACCTCAAAGCTTTTTTCTGCTTAAAGCAAGAAGTGGTACTTAAGGAGTATAGGAAGACCAGGGACTGGCCTTGCTTAAATGATATTAACTTTTCTGTTAAAAGCCTCTTCCCAGATTCCCACTATTGGCAGAAAGCTGTTATCTCCCCCTACTTAGACAAGAGGTGAGTGTTATTTCCAGTTGTCCAGTTGTTCTAGTTGTACGTGGTACAGGGTTCTCTCACACGTGGCACCTCCTAGATTCTGGGAAGAAATGAAGTCTAAGAAAATAGAGCAACCATGCTGTCCTGTTCAAGCATGCACATGTTTTATTTAAGTATTCTCCAAAGGTCTATTTTTTCCAGCATAATGCAGGTATTATGCTATCCTTTGAAATAAGATATATGAATTTTAAACAAAATTGTCAAAAACAATGACCTTAGTTACTCCATATGGTACACAGAAAGAATTACACTTCACTTACATAACAGATGCACTTAACACAGTCATCGATAATCATTCACCACCAACACAGCATATTTTTAAATCACCTAAAAACATCAAAAAGTTTTTTTTTTTCCCAAAAGTCTAAAGAAAGTAATGGTTTGGGATAAGAGATAAATCAAAAGAGGAGGCAGAATTGTCGACCAAAATAACCTAATTGCTTTTCTCTTATGTAATATTAAGAACATGAAAAATAGAACTTCTCATTGGGAATCAAACTATGTAAGTATTCCTGATTGCAGTTTCCTTAATCTACTTTTGAAAAAGTTTTCAATAAATGCCATCAAAGAAGTTTCACTAGACATTTGCTCTAGAAGCATAAAGTGACATGAGGCAGGTGTTAATATAATTGTTAATATTTATGCTGCGGGAAGATTAGTAACTTTTAAAGAGACATACTAGGGTTAAGCCAGTTCTTCCCAAGAGATAATTGAGCTTATCTTACTTTCACTGGGTAAATGTTGATTAAGATCTATTGTGTGCACTGCACTGTTCTAGAAGCTATTCTAGAAATGGGAAGCAAGACTTTCTGGCTTAACTTGAAAATGTTCGGATTAATCCTTTTTCATGATAAATTATGATAAGCATTTTAAAATCTCTATGATAGAGGGATAATTATTAACTTTTTCATGTACAGAAGCTAAGCTTTTTTCCTTACAGTGGTGACTTGGAATGAACAAAAACTTTGCACTTGACATTGAACTTTTTTACACGTCACGTGCAGACATGGCTGCCAATAATATTTTAAGGGTGAAAAGGTATAAAAACTTTTCACTTAAATGTACATAGAGATCAATTTTGCATCATCAAATTCCTGTCCTCCCTATTTAGTGGAGAAAATTGCACCTTGCAATACACAGGAACATTTCTGAGATAAATCTGTGCTGCCTTCCTGAATGGAGTAGAAAGCGTGCTTTCAACAAATATTGCTACGAAGCACCCCGGTTTATCTCTACCTTTCAATTCACATTAGTTATTCTCAAAATGTATTCAAGATCTAAAACAAAATAAATAGTACATCAAGTCAGATTCTGAGATCATTGATCCTGCGATTTTAGTCCCAGTCGACTCTTTTCATGAAACACCGAGTGATATGTCCGGTATCTGGGCTTCTCCATAAACAACAAAGACGTTGGAAATAATTCACAGATGTCAACTCCTTTTTTTTTTTTTCCTAGATTTTGACAAGGGGATTGCTTATAATCTACTTAGTAACAAGGTAATCTGTTGGGGAATACAAAAGTGGGAAAGTCATTTGAACTACAGTAAACGTGGATGATGATAAACCAATAGAAAGGTGCTGTAGAAATACAGGAGCAGATAACGCACTGAGTCACGGGAACACACTGGACCAAAGAATAGTACTGAAAAACATTATGGCACAATAGTTTTGGATTAAAAATTTACCTAAAACTTGGCCACACTAGACCTTTTTCTATGAGTGCAGCTCTACTGTATCTATAAAGATCTGGAAAGTACAATAACAAAAAGTCCTGAATCCTGGTACAACAAGTATACAATGAATTATTGCAGTTGTAACAGTATCTAGGTGCAAGGTTAAACAATAATTCATACTGAACTATCTGAACACTTTAGATTTACTAATAAGCATCCCCATGAGAAATACGGCAGTTCTAAAGGAGTTTATTTGCACAGCCCACCATGGAACATGAACGATCAGCTTTTTGTAAGTGCACAGAAATTCCCCCTTTCTACAATTATAGTTTATCATGCCTATTCTGAAGACAACATAAGGAAACTGAGATCACTGCTCCAAAGAATTCTAGCATGCATTATGATGGTTTCCTTCAGTCAATACAAATGTGTTGCATGAGTTTTTTGTTTTCATATGTAATAATCTTCATCATAGCCAATGTTCATGGTTTTAACAGGAAAAATTTTTATCAAAACGTTTGCCATATTTTTTTTTTGTTTTGCATTCAACTGGAACATTGTGTTCAAAGATTTATTTTATTTATTTTATTAAAAAAGAGTTCTGATCACAAGAAGCATCAATAGGCGGCATTTCATTGTGCTCATTCGCAAAGTCCAAGGGCCACAGAATCTTTCTCTGGGTAATGGGTCAGACTCCGTCTAGAAACGCCATGTGGTGGTTTCATTCATATCCTCAAGTTTGGAAGTTTTTTCTTTTGTTTTGTTTGTTTGTTTGTTTCACTATCAACCTTCTTGCTTTGCTGCCTTAATCAGCGAAAGGCTTATTGTTTCTTCTTTCTTCCAAATTGAAATTCTTTCCACAGGCAGGGCTCACCTCTTAGATTTTATTCCAATTGTCTTACAAAGCAGACACTCTGACGATATTTCCTCCTGAGTACTCAGGAGATTCTGGCCTGTCATCTCCTTCTGGCGTGGTCACTGGAGGTGTTGGGATGCTTATTATTGCTGTAGTCACATAAGGTTGTTCACAGTTTAGTTTAACACACTCTTCCATTTTGGCATTTAAACTGGATCGGCTGATAAAAAAATAAGATTCAAGAAAGCAAGTTATTAACCTCTTTTTTTCATAAAGCTGAAAAATGCATGTTTTAATGCTTCTAAATAACATTTCAATTATTGAAGAAAATGTACCATAGTTGAAAAAATTAAATACCAAACACTAATAGATATTAAGGTGAACATTAGTAAGTTAGTATTAAATATAATTCTAAAAACCAGCTTAATTGGGTTCAGTTGTTTCTCAAAGCATATTCTACAAAAATGCAAGGAAGAAAGAGGATTATGTAATATTTGGATAGCCTGAGTTGAGCAAAGTAAAATAGTTATAACCTGGAACCTCTGAGAGGTTTGAGAAACATTTATGAGAAGATTGTATCGTATGGATTTTTAAATTTTTTTGAACACGTGATTCTTTTTCTTTTCTTTTCTTTTCTTTCTTTCTTTCTTTTTTTTTTTTTTTTTTGCAGTTTTTGGCCAGGGCTGGGTTTGAACCCACCACCCCACCTCTGGTATATAGGGCCGGTGCCCTACTCAGTGAGCCACAGGTGCCACCCCCTTTTTTTATTTTCTTATTTTTAGGATATATAATTCCCTAAAGCTCTTACCCTAGTGATGACCACATGTTAAGAAACCAGAAAGTGAGCTATTATTATTTAATACTTTTCTAAGTGGTAAATTTTATACTCTATACTTGAATTTTATACTTTATATGGGAAAGAGGAGAAAAGGAGAAAAAATGGTAGAAAGAATAGATTAAAGCTAATTAATTTTATCATGGAAAACTTTTTTTTTTTTTTGGAATTTTATTTTAAATACATGTATTTTATTATTATTCATTACATTATTTCCCCCCCCAACCCCTCCGTGGTAAGACAGAATTGATTTACAGAAAAGAATACAGAAAACACCAAAGCTCCTGGTACAGGGAGAGATTTCAAGTGGGGAGAGAGAAGTTCTCTCTGTTTCTCTTCTGGTCTTTCCCCGTCTCCTCCTCTAGGCCTCTAGCCTCAGGGTATATATAGGTGTATGGGTTCCTTGGCCAGGAAACGAATGAATACAGTCCCTTCCACCAGGGGCCAGGTGAATGAGTGTATCAACGAATGGACACAGTCCATCCATATCATGGAAAACTTAATTAAAATGTTTATGTACTAAGATTTTCTTCCTAAGCACTGCTCCATTCTCTACTTCATTTTGTAATGGATGTAAAGCAATGCAGAGGCAAAATAGCTTTCCGATGGAAATCGCATTGTTCTAAACTCTAATATTTTTGTCCCACAGATATCTAGTTTATATAAATTAACAGAGCCTAAGTTCAGAATCTCAACAAGGTCTTCAACAAAGATTGTTGGATGCCAACAAAGAAATTGTACTGAATGTACAGACTATCACTGTAAAAATTTATGCTCCCCAGTTTGTAAAGGAAAGTAAAATTATTTTGGTAGAAATTAATCTTTTTAATGACTGATATAATGTACATGCACTACATTTATTACACATGTTTGCGGTGAAAACACACAGTAAGTAAAGACAAGCAAAGGAAAAATATCAATATGAAAATTTTGCTTAAATTGTTCATACACTAACCAGAGATAAATAATTTTAGTATTCCACTCATCTATTTTTGTATTGCATTTTTGTATTTGATGTGATAAAAAATATCCCTTATGATCAAAATTGTATACAGCTAAAAATGGTGTGTGTAGGTAGAATTTTAATGTTCATTGTTGCATTGAACGTGTTGATATATTTTTAGCTCCTACTGAGTAATTTTCAATCATATTGGTCTCAGTTCGGTATGTCTGTTTTACTGGATTGATCCTCTTTGCAGGGTATTTGAATTTACATTGAGGCTCTTGAGTACAGAAGACCTTGCTCAAAGAAGTTGTGGAGTTAAGGAAATACAAACACGTGTGCCTGATCATCTTTTCTTAATGGATATGTCAGTCAATCTATTTTCCAACTTGCTACAGTATAAGTTTTATCTCTTTCTAAACCCTGGGAGCTAGGATTTAGACGCCAGGGGTACCCACATGACTGTAGGAGACAAGCCCTGGGAACGAGCACAGCTTAATCTCGTACCTGTTAGACAGAGGTGTTCTCTCCACACACCGGATCTGAATCGTACTGAGCTCCTGCACGCTGCCTCGATGGCTTCCTGATACGTTGGCATTTGGGATGCGGAAAGTTTTTTTGTGTCGTCGTGAACAGCAAGTGCTGGTGACTCCTTGTGAAGAGAGAGAGGGGCTGTGACTTGAAGGACGATTAACAGTCGCAACTTCCATGCAGCTTTCCTCAAAGACTTGTTCATCCACAAATTCGTGATTCTGTTCCACAGTTGTAAGAAAAAATGGGAAGAAAGCAGAGAAACACATTTTTTCCATTTTAAAAAGGGAAATACATGGTTTGTTTTTAAAATTCAAATATGTCTAGGTACGCTTAGATTTGAACCTTTTCATGGAGATTAGAATATCAAAACCAGTTCTTTTTGTCACTTGCGTGGAAATAAAATCTCCCCAGTTAAACCTGGAGATTGGCATCTGCAGGCTGATTTACTGTCATTTATAGACTACCGTTAGCCTGAAATATAATTTATTAATTTAAATATAAAATCTGAAAGGCATAAACTGAATAAATCCACTAAAAATGAACATAGATAACCACAAGGCACATGTAAATTCACACTGACTTTATTTTTTTAAACAAGTGGAAGTTATGAAAAAGAGACTATTTTAATAGAATGTCCCAAGTTAGATCACCTGTTGTGTACCAGCAAATATTTTCATGTGGAATTCAAACATTTTTTTAATTAGAAAATGAGACGCCTAAGAAACTAGCCATGTGTTTAGATACTCCTCTGAAATCCTCACTATATAGGAAAATATTACTTATTAGTTAAACGAGTAAAACACAATTATCTGCAAAATGTGTCCCTTTATGTTTAACCTGAAGGGGGTTACACTGAACTTTTGTCACCTTTCCCTTTGTGACACAGGGTTCTTCTGCCCCTATTTTCTAACTTGAGCCAGGTAGCACACAGTTACCGGAGTCATTTCACGTACCATACTTTATAGAAACAAAGTACAAATTTTGCTTTTAACATGTTTAGTGAAGAGTTGCCTCCTAAAATGCCAATGCATAAATTGTACCTCAGAAGTATAAGGGGAAACATTTTGGTCTGAATTACTGGAGAATGACTTCAATTACTATTTTGTTGTTGTTGTTATGAGAGTGGCAATAGTCTCACATGTGTATAATGGAAGGTTTTGCACACACTAAATTCCACTTAACCATCTCTCATCCTAAAATATTCGTAAAACAGTTGAAACAATTCAATGGCTAGTAAGAATAATAAGAAGTAGATTATTTTAATTACTCATTTTGTCATTCTTTGCTGAGAGAAGCACTCTGAAATAAATGAAACTTAACATTCTACTGTTTCAAGTCCAGAGAATAATATAATCAGATAAACCAAAACTTCACGTGAAGCATTACATTTTAGAGAAAAATGCAGTGTACAAAGGATTTACGATCTGTTTCCTTCTCTTACAATGTGCATTTCACATACATGATGTAAGTTATAACGCATGAGATTCTAATTGATTTCATCAGTGAGTGGAAGCGTAGAAGTCATTCTGTCATTGATTACCACAGACTTTTGTAGGAATGTGGTAATATAATTTAATTTAATATAATCAATTTAACTATATTAGTTGGTGTTGAATAACTTTAATTAAAAAAATTGCCTTGAATGGTAAAATAGTAAAGAAAAGGGAAATAAAAGAAAAAGTTAGGGATAATATACTATTCTATCATTAATGTACTATTCCACTTTCATAGAATTATCTTAATAGGTTATATACCTGCCCGTGTCTTCATTTGAAAATGCAAATATAATCATATGACTGCCCTGTTTAAAACCCATAAACAATTTCTGTGAGATAAAGATTAAAAACGTTGCACCAGATGTGGTGGCTCACACCTATAATCCTAGCACTCTAGGAAGCTGAGCTCATGAGTTCGAGACCAGCCTGAGCAAGAGCGAGACCCCCCCCCCATCTCTACTAAAAATAGAAAAACTAGCCAAGCATTGTGACAGGTGCCTGTAGGCCCAGCTACTTGGGAAGCTGAAGCAAGAGAATCAGTTGCTTGCGCCTAAGAGTTTGAAGTTGCTATGAGCTATTTCTCCAAGGCACTGTACTCAGAGTGACGGAGTGAGACTCAATCTAAAAAAAGTAAAATAAAATAAAAATTGTCACATGCCCCCAAAGCCTAACATTATGTGGCCACTGACTTTCTCTCTGTCTTCTGTGTGCCATGCTACCCTCTCTCCTTCTGGTCACCCTTGTATTCCTTCACTTTATCTTAGGCCAAGTCATTGCCTTCTCCACGTACTTTATCATCTGCTAGACACTTATCTCTTTGTGTAACTCACACTTAGTCTCCCTGCAGGTTTCAACCCAAGTGCCTCTAGAAAGCCTCCCCTGGCCTGTCGCCTCCTGGTTCCGCCCTCTTGGTGCCCCATCCACCAAGTCCTTCTCCAGTAAAATCCCTGTTGTGTGTTTTGCTACATAAAGAAGGAGGCTTGGTAATGGCAGAAACCATACTTCATTTCACGGTATATCTTGTATCTGACTTACTGGTGGCCACAGAGTAGGCAATAACACATATCTGTTGAATGGCTATTGATACATAAAAAGATGGGGCAAAATATTAGAATTGAGACTATAAATAGAGCATCTCTGATAAGTGAGTGAGCTGAACTGATTATATATGGCAAAAGTTTTGTTCTGCTCCATGATCATCACAGCTTGCGACTCGTATTGACGAATTAGCTGAGAAATGGATGCCTTTGCTAAAGGCAGGTGAGCCTGAGAACTTGGAAGTGGAGCAATGCAGATTTCCTGCTCAGCATCCAGGAGCACACCAGTGATTATATGTGTTATTTTTCTTATGAGAAAAGGAATTTTTTGTTATGTATCTATATTTAATACACCTGTGAATGAAAGCAATTCTTATATTTCTTTATTCTCTATTTTTTTGTTATTGTTATTGAGAATGTCTTTATCCAGATGTCAAGGGCACTTGAACATCTTCATTTTTCATTTCCTTTTCCTTTCTTAATCAGCATTTTAAGAATTAGGAAAAAATGATATTTTATAGAACTTACTATTATGAGACACTTTTCCATGTGTGTTTAACTGGTACTTTAAATTAGAGTTAAGGATAAAACATCTTAAACAAGACTCAAATACTTTCCAAGTTGTAAAGTCACTAGAGTCTTTCAAAGTAATTTCGAATAGTGTTGGTTTTCTGTTTGTTTGTATTTTAGCATATTTTCCAGTAATACAGACAGTGAAATCACCCTTGGAAAACATTAAGTATGCACAAAAGCAAATGGAAATACTGTCAGAGGGCAGAGGAAAGCAGCCATGCCGTCTCCTTACCGTGGTTTTTTCCAGGCAGTGAAGCAGGTGGTGGTGCTGGGTTTCAAAGCTAGAGATGGATTTGCTAACAAAGGCCTGCTCATCCTCTGAGGACTGTTAACAGAGAGAAGACAGAAGAGCTCTTTATTTTATTTGAAAACAACGAGAACCTCAGCTACACATTTCCACAGAGAGATCTGGCCTATTTTCTGACATTAAATGGCAACTTTTTTTTTTTTTTAAACTAAAAAGGAACAAATGTGCACTTGCCTTTTAAGTTGGATGATCAGCATTTACATTTTCATCAAATTAGCGATCTGGTCTTTTAGACATGCCTCCCTGAATTGAAAATTTAAACCTCTTTTACTCATTCAACTACCAACTACCTTTTGTAAACTAGGGAGCCATTATCTTTGGATGAT
This sequence comes from Perodicticus potto, assembly GCA_963574655.1. Classification (NCBI taxonomy): domain Eukaryota; kingdom Metazoa; phylum Chordata; class Mammalia; order Primates; family Lorisidae; genus Perodicticus; species Perodicticus potto. The sequence continues at coordinate 54,455 of CAUYRH010071767.1, forward strand.
AAAATTTAACCCAGTTCTTAGAAAATCCTGAAACCACTATCACGCTCACCTTACATAAAAGCCATGTTGTAAGGAAAGACGATTGTGTTTCAGGCTTTGTGACCTTCCTAACGCTGAATGGTGTCCCTTTTTCACTAAAAAGTAAAACAAGACGTTATGTCACCCACCCACGCAAACCTCTCACCCAAATGAACTTTAAGGAACTCAAGCAGTATTGCAATGAAGAAGAATCAGTGACTTGAATTCCTGAGCATTTTCTAACTTCCCCATGTTGACACGAAACAGTGCATGAATATTGCCTGATTGTGAGTAAGAGTCCTGATTCACTGGGAATAGGTCACAGCCCAGTTTCTAACCTGCTACGGACAACGGGAATGTGTAGGGTGAAGCTACAAAAAAATGACACTTTTGTCGTTTTGATAGCCATTGTCATGATTATCCACAATAATCATGGTTATTACATGGTTAAACAGAACTAAATCAATATTACATCAATTAATGGAACAGTAAAAAAAACAAAACAAAAAAAAGCACAGAGCCTGACGGTACCTGCAGCTGGTGACTGAGCAAGCCATTTCGTTTGCTCTGCATGTAGGCGTTCGCACTTCCGCTTTTGGCAGCCCGGATCCTGGCAAGTCTAGCTTTCTATAGGAAAAGAAAAATGAATGTCCCGTTAATATTTATGAATTATTTTCATCAAACAGTGATTGCACTCTCACGCGATCCCAATGTCAGCATATGTTTAAGCCAGCCAGCTATTTACACATAACTACTGAAAATTACTCCTGTACCCTTTTTAAGTACTTTATTTTAGTTAACACTTATTAGTAAGATCAATTAACTACCTTTGAGCTGGATTTTGCATTTAAGATTTGCAATTAAATTTTTATAGTAAAGAGCAAATTATTCCATTATTGTTTCTCTCGATTGCATCAAGAGAAAAATAACTTTATGGCTTTACTTACATTTTCACCTTTCCTGGTCTGAGGAACTTAATGAAATGAAGGCCAGTAGCCCAGCAAACCAGCTGCCCACTCCTTTTCATTTAAATGAATGTGCTTTTTAAAATTAGTAACTAAGTTCCAGGAACCATTTGCCCTTTCTTTTCTTTTTCTTTCTTTTTACAAAAGAACCACCATTCATCTGTATCTTGCAGCCTCCAATCTAGAATTTTATTTCTGCAATTACCCTGTTCACTTAGCCAACATAGAGCCCAGGCTAAACATGTGAGTTCTCCAAAATCATTCCTGAATGTGTCTGCTTTGTCTGCTGACACAGGCCCACACAACTCTATACGAATCTGATTTCTATTTCATTCTTGACTTAGTTGACGAGAAGAACACAGTGAGCCTATCTGGTGAGATTTTTACATCATTTTTATTTGTAAAGCATTTTTTTATACAGAGAATGTCATTCAGTTTAAATGGTTTAGGTGCTCCGTTCAACTGTTCCCTTATAATGAGACAGTCAAAGCCATAGTACTGAGCAAAGTGTTTAGCCTGATTTCTGGTATTCTATTATTTTACTTTATAGCAGCTATGAGATGTCTGCCCTTAGACTTTCATGCAACAGGTGCGCATCACACTTTCCGAAGAGCCCTATTGCCACCATTCTACCTGTATGACGTATACTAGCAAGAGGCTTTGAGAACAAGTTCTTGTAAGCTTATCCTACAGACTCCTCCTTTGCCCTTTTTAAACAATCCAGATAAGTACTATTTTTAATCTCAACTCTTAGAATGCTCTTTTCAATTAAAAAATGTAAAGTTATCTAGATTTTTAAAGTGAAAAATGAATATATATGTATATATATATACACATGACCACAATTTTAAATCCACGGAAGTGCATGCAAAAAAAGTCCGTCTGACCCTGGAGCCACCCCAGTTTCATGCTTCAGAGTCAACCACTGGTCCTATGTCTAGGGAATCCTCTCAGAAATTTTCTAAGCATAAAAATCCAAGTACATATATTCATATGTATATACATATATATTATTACTCAGGCAAATACTCCTCATACGTTTCTGAACTTCGTTGTTTCCATTTATAAGCTCTTGGAACTCTTTCCATGTGTTCATGTATACATCCACCTCATTTTCATAGATGCATAATAAACCACTGTATGGTGAAGTATCAATAATTTAGCAGGCCAAGTACCAAATAACTTTGAAAGAATCTTTCGCTATTATAAGCAATGCTGTCTGCTTTGAACATCCTGATGAACTTTCTGCACAACAAATTCCTGGAAGCAGAGTTATTCCGGGATCAAAGTGTGTGCATATGTATGTGTGTGTGTTATGTTTAATAGGTTTTACCAAATTTCTCTTGGTACAAACTTGCTGTACCAAGGTGCCCTTTCATCCACATCATTTGAGCATGGCACTGAGATGTTTAAAGCTCTCAAAA
>CAUYRH010071772.1:0-63335 GCA_963574655.1 Perodicticus potto
CTACTTGGGAGGCGGAGGCAAGAGACTTGCTTGAGCCCAGGAATTAGAGGTTGCTGTGAGCTGTGATGCCACCGCACTCTATCCAGGGTGACAGCTTGAGGCTCTGTCTCCAAAAAAAAAAAAAAAACAGGTGATGTCGCCGGCGCCTGTAGTCCCCGCGACTCGGGAGGCTGAGGCAAGAGAATCACCTAAGCCCAGGAGTTGGAGGTTGCTGTGAGCTGTGACTCTTTGGCACTCTACCGAGGGCAATAAAGTGAGACTCTGTCTCTACAAAAAAAAAAAAAAAAAGAGGGCGGCACCTGTGGCTCAAGGAGTAGGGCGCCGGCCCCATATATCAGGGGTGGCGGGTTCAAGCCCAGCCCTGACCAAAATTGCGAAAAAAAAAAAAAAGAAAGAAAGAAAAGAAAAGCAGGGAAAAGATAGGGATTGACTCTGTATAGAGGGAGCAAGAAGGGTACATAGTACCTTCAAGGGCATTAGGGATGCTGTTCTCCAGCTGACAGTGGGGACAAATGTGTAACACTCTATTATCATTCTTTAATGATTTGTATAAGTGGTATGAACTCTTGTATGTATTAGGTTGAACAAAATAAAACTGCCTTTTGTTTTCTTTTTTGAGACAGAGCCTCAAGCTGTCACTGTGGATAGAGTGCTATGGCATCACAGCTCACAGCAACCTCCAATTCCTGGGCTCAAGCGAGTCTCCTGCCTCCACCTCCCAAGTAGCTGGGACTACAGGCGCCCTCCACAACGCCCGGCCATTTTTTGGTTGCAGCCGTCACTATTGACTATTTGGTGGGCCCGGGCTGGATTCGAACCCGCCAGCTCAGGTGTACATGGCTGGCGCCTTAGCCTATTGAGCCACAGGCGCCGAGCCTGCCTTTTGTTTTTTGAGACAGGGTCTCGCTCTGTCATTGGGGCTAAAATGCAGTGGTGTCATCATAGCTCACAGCAACCTCAAACTCCTGGGTTCAAGCAGTCCTCCTGCCTCAGCCTCTTGAGTAGCTGAGACTATAGGTGCCCACCACCATGCCCAGTTTTTCTGATTTCTGTAAAGATGAGGTCTCACTGTTGTGTAGGCTGGTCTTTTTTTTTTTTTTTCTTTTTTGAGACAGAGTCTCAAGCTGTTGCCCTAGGTAGAGTACCATGGCATCATAACACTCACAGCAACCTCCAACTCTTGGGCTCAAGAGATCCTCTTGCCTCAGTTTTTCTATTTTTAGTAGAGATGGGGTCTCCCTCTTGCTCAGCCTGATCTCAAACTTGTGAGCTCAAGCAATCCACCTGCCTCGGCCTCCCAGAGTGCTGGGATTACAGGCATGAACCCTCTTGCCTGGCCATACAGGCTGGTCTTGAACTCCTGACCTCAGGCTATCTTTCCCACTTCAACCTCCCAAAATGCTAGGATTACAAGGGTGAGCCACCTTGCCCAGCTGAAATTGCCATTTTTATAGGTCAAAAACAACTGAACTGGGCGGCGCTTGTGGCTCAAAGGAGTAGGGCGCCGGCCCCATATGCCAGAGGTGGCGGGGTCAAACTCAGCCCCGGCCAAAAACTGCAAAAAAAAAAAACCCAAAACTGAACTTTTCATCTGGTTTTGACTTATGAAGTTTCTTAATAAGTAAACAATAAGGCTCAGCGCCTGTGGCTCAACGGGCTAAGGCACCAGCCACGTACACCTGAGCTGGCGGGTTCGAATCCAGCCCCGGCCTGCCAAACAACAATGACGGCTACAACCAAAAAAAAAAATGGCTGGGCGTTGTAGCTGGTGCCTGTAATCCCAGCTACTTGGGAGGCAGAGGCAGGAGACTTGCTCGAGCCCAGGAATTGGAGGTTGCTGTGAGCTGTGATGCCACAGCACTTTAACCAGGGTGACAGCTTGAGGCTCTGTCTCAAAAAAAAAAAATAAACAAATAAATAAACAATAAGATGAAACAAAAAAATGTTATGCTGATAAATTTGAAAACAATGAAATGGACGTGTTCTTAGAAAAATAATGTTTATCAAAAATTGACGCAAAATAGGCTCGGTGCCTGTGGCTCAACGGGCTTAGGTGTCAGCCACGTACACCTGAGCTGGCGGGTATGAATCCGCCAAACAACAATGACGGCTACAACCAAAAAATAGCTGGGCATTGTGGCAGGTGCCTATAGTCCCAGCTCCTTGGGAGGCAGAAGCAGGAGAATCGTTTGAGCCCAGGAGTTGGAGGTTGCTGTGAGCTGTGATGCCCTATAGCACCCTCCCCAGGGCGACAGCTTGAGGCTCTGTCTCAAAAAAAAAAAGAAAGAAAGAAAGAAAGAAAGAAAACATAGGGAGAAACTAAGTAACATTAGACTTGGCAATGATTTCCTGGTTAGGGCACCAAAAGCATAGTTGACAAAAGCAAAAATAGACAAAAGGGACATCAAACTTAGAAACTTTTCTTTTTTTAAACAAAGCCTCGCTATGTCACCCTCAGTAGAGTGCCATGGAGTCACAGCTCATAGCAACCTCAAACTCTTGGGCTTAAGCAATTCTCTTGCCTCACCCTCCCAAGTAGCTGGGACTACAGGTGCCTGCCAGCTATTTTTTTATTGTAGTTGTCATTGTTTGGCAGACCCGGGCCGGGTTTGAACCCGCCAGCCCCAGCGTGTGTGGCCAGCACCCTAACCACTGTGCTACGGATGCCGAGCTCAAACTTAGAAACTTTTGTACATCAAAGGTCACAATAAACAGGGTGAAAAGGCAGCCTACAGAATGGGAGGAAATATTTGCAAACTATGCATCTGCAGAGTACTAATATCCAGAATTTACACAGAACTCAAACAACTCAATGACAACAACAAAAAGCCAACATAATCCCATTAAAAAGTGAGCAAAGAACATGAATAGAGGGCAGCGCCTGTGGCTCAGTGAGTAGGGTGCCAGCCCCATATACCGAGAGTTGCCCAGGTCGAACTGCAACAAAAAAATAGCCTGGCATTGTGGCAGGCACCTGTAGTCCCAGCTACTCAGGAGGCTGAGGCAAGAGAATCACATAAGCCTAGAAACTGGAGGTTGCTGTGAGCTGTGTGATGCCACAGCACTCTACCGAGGGCAATAAAGTGAGACTCTGTCTCTATTAAAAGAAAAAAAAAAAAGAACATGAATAGAAATTTTTCAAAAGAAGACATACAAATGGCCAACAGGCATAAGAAAAATGCTCAACACCACTAATTATCAGAGCAATACAAATTAAAACCACAATGAGATATCTCACACTGGTAAGACTGGCTGCAATTAAAAAGTCAAAAAAATAACAGGTGTTGGTGAGAATGTAAACAAAAGTGAACACTTACACACTGGTGGGAATGCAAATTAGTGCAAAGTTTGTGGAAAACGGTATGCATATTTCTCAAAGAAATAAAAGTAAAATTACAATTTGGTGCAGGAAATTCCACTACTGGGTATTTTCCCAAAGGAAAAGAGATCATTATGTCAAAAGGATAGCTGCACTCAAATGTTTATCACAGCTCTGCTCATAATAGCAAAGAGATGGAATCAGCCTAAATAGCCATCAATGGATGAATGGGTAAAGAAAATGTAGTCAGGCTGAGCACGGTGGCTCGCACCTGTAATCCCAGCACTCTGGGAGGGCAAGGCAGGAGAATCCCTTGAACTCAGGAGTTCCAGACCAGCCTGAGCAAGAGTGAGACCCTGTCTCTACTAAAGATAGAAAAACTAGCCAGGCATTGTGGCTACTTGGGAAGTTGAAGCAGGGGGATCACCTGAACCTAAGAGTTCGAGGTTACTATGAGCTATGATGATGCCAGGGCACTCTACCCAGGATGACAAAGTGAGACTCTGTCTCAAAAAAAACGAACAACCCCCAAAAAACAAACAAAAAAAGGGGGGTCAGTTTTGCTGTGAGTTTTCTTTAAAAGGGCAATTATGTGCCATAAGGTTTATAAATGTTTGTTAGATACTTTACTTTTCTATTAATAATGCCATCCTTTCAGAGGATGTGGAGAAATTGGAACCCTTATACACTGTTTTTGTATAAGGGAAATGTAAGGAATTATAAGGAATTGTATAGTGGTGCAACTGCTATGGAAAACAGCATGGATGTGCTTCAAAAAATTAAAAATAGGGGCAGGGGCGGTGGCTCATGCCTGTAATCCCAACACTTTGGAGGCCAAGGTGAGTGGATTGCTTGAGCTCACAAGTTCAAGACCAGCCTGAGCCAGAGCAAGACCTCATCTCTAAAAATAGCCAGGTGTTGTGGTGGGCACCTGTAGTCCCAGCTATTTGGGAGGCTAAGGCAAGAGACTCACTTAAGCCCTGGAGTTTGAGGTTGCTTTGAGCTATGACGCCATGGCACTCTACCAAGGGTGACAAAGTGAGACTCTGTCTCAAAAAAAAAAAAAAATTTAAAATGCAAGATCCTGGCTCGGCGCCTGTGGCTCAAGGGGCTAAGGCGCCAGCCATGTACATCTGAGCTGGTGGGTGCAAATCCAGCCCAGGCCCGCCAAACAATAGTGACAGCTGCAACCAAAAAATGGCCAGGCGTTGTGGCAGGCACCTGTAGTCCCAGCTACTTGGGAGGTGGAGGCAGGAGACTCGCCTGAGCCCAGGAATTGGAGGTTGCTGTGAGCTGTGATGTCACAGCACTGTATCCAGGGTGACAGTTTGAGGCTCTGTCTCAAAAAAAAATAAAAAATAAAAATAAATAAAAAAACTAAAATGTAAGATCCAGCCATTCTACTTGTGAGTATATACCCAAAAGAACTGAAAGCAAGGATATATGCATACCCATGTTCATAGCAGCACTATTCACAGTAGCCAAAAGATTGAAGCAACCCAAATGTTCATCAACAGATGAATGGATGAACAAAATGTATGGAATGTTATTCATACATTCCAAATAATGGAATAATATTCAGCCTTTAAAAATGAAGGAAATTGTCTGGGTGAAGTGGCTAATACCTATAAGCCTAACACTCTGGGAAGCCAAGGCAGGAGGATCCCTTGATCTCATAAGTTCACTTGAGCTCAGAAGTTCGAGACCAGCCTCAGTAAGAGTGAGACCCCATCTCTACTAAAAATAGAAAAATAATCTGGGCATTGTGGCAGGTGCCTGTATTCCCAGCTACTCGGGAGATTGAGGCTGGAGGATCGCCTGAACCCAAAAGTTTGAGGTTGTTGTGAGCTAGGCCAAAGCCTCAGTGCTTAGCCTGGACAACAGAGTGAGACTCTGTCTCAAAAACATAAAATTATATTAAATTAAATTTTTTTAATGTTTAAAAATGAAAAGGAAGTCAATCCTGTTATACATGCTATAACATGGAAGAACCTTGAGGATACTATACTAAGTGAAAGAGGCTAGACACAGATGAACAAATAGTATATAATTTCACTGTACAAGGTATCTGGAGTGGTCAAATTCCTAGAGATGGAAAGTTGAATGATGGTTACCAGGGGCTGGGGGTAAGAGGTAAGGGGGAGTTGTGTGATAGGTACAGAGTTTCATATTTACAGAAGAAAAATTCTGGAGATCAGGCCGAGTGCGGTGGCTCACGCCTGTAATCCTAGTACTCTGGGAGGCCGAGGCAGGTGGATTGCTTGAGCTAGAAGAAGATCTATTTTATATATATATATATATATGTTTGTTTGTTTGTTTGTTTTGAGACAGAGTCTCACTCTGTCACCCTGGGTAAAGTGCTATGGTGTCAGAGCTCACAGCAACCTCAAACTCTTGGGCTCAAGTGATCCTCTTGCCTCAGCCTCCCAAGTAGATGAGCCTACAGGCACCTGCCACAATGCCCAGCTATTTTTTAGAGATGGGGTCTCATTCTTTCTCAGGGTGATCTGGAACTCCTGAGCTCAGCCCCCCAAGTGCTGGGATTACAGGTGTGAGCCACCACACCTGGCTTGTTCATCAAATTATAAATAAGTAAACTGAGAAGACTAGTAACAGATGGGGAGAAGACGTATACACCAAGGATTGGTATCTAGAATATATAAAAGGAATACCTACAACATAAGAAGGAAAACACAATTTACATTAAAAAATTGGTGAAAAACATGCTCATGCATTTCATACAAGAAGAAGAAACAAAAAAAGGTTCAATATTACCAGTAATCTGGGAGCACCCACTCAAAGCCCAACAAGCTACCATTCATTTCACACCCACTATACTGGCAAAAGTGTTGGCAAAAATGTGGAGAAGCAGAAACAATGCCTAGAGTGGCAATGGGAAGGGCTGGGAGGCCAGCAAGGATAGCTATTTCTCCAGGCCCGGCAAGCAGGGAGCCCATGTTCTCTCTGGCCCAGCGAGTACCCTGCCAGCATCTGAAGAATCAGTTGAAGCTACCTCCCCACCCCTTAACAGTGGTTCTCGACCTGTGGGTCACGACCCATAGGAACTCTATTAAAGGGTTGTGGCATTAGGAAGGTTGAGAACCACTGCCTTACAAGGATGCCAGCAAATACAGGGTGTCGCAAAAGTCACCCCTAAAGTTGCCATGCATAGAGAAAATGGGAAATTGTAGCTAAATACCTATATTTACAAAATATTCATTACAAAATTTTACAAACAGGTGGCATGAAGAGAATATTTTGTGAATATTTTGTATGGTGACTTTAGGGGCGACTTTTAGAACACTTGTAGTCAGCTAACTGACAGGATGATATGTGTGGAGCAGAGTATGGTGATAAGGGACCAAGCCATTGGCAGGACCCACCTAGCATGCCCACCCAATGAAAGAAGCTCTGGTTACACCAGCTGAGACTCTTACCTGGAAGCCTCATACACACGCATTTAGGAAAATGCCATTGCCCACACATGGATTTCCTTTCTTCTATGGAAAGGTAGGAAAAAACATTCCCAATGTTGGATGGAAGATTTCTTGAGGCCACCGAAGATGTATGATTGTGTGTCGGGTCAGACATGGGGGAAGGACCAAGAGAGGAAGAGAAGCCAAGTGGCTATGGGAGGAGGTGCGTTGAGGGACCGCCCTTCCATTCCTACTATTCAGAGCCCTTCCCCCTCGTCCTACCCCTCCTAGAGCTTCTAGATGTTTCCATGGCCCCTCTGTGGCCACCTGGGCCTTCCCAGCGTGGGACAGACAGCTCACCAGCAGCCCTGCCATAGATCACATGCTTGCTCACTAGCTTCTGGGTGTCCTTTCCCAATGGAAGAGAGCTTCAGGAGATCACCTGGGCCTGAATGGCTTAGCTCTGTGTCCTCCACAGTCACAGGTGACAGGCTCTGGAACCCAGTGGTCCAAAGCACAGCCTGGCACTAGAACGTCTAGGTTCAAATCCTTTCTCTACTCTATGTGGGCAAATGAACTCGGGCATGGCCCTGAGCAAGTCCCCTACCTTTGTGCAGTTCTCCAGCACCTGTGGAGTGGGTACACAGAGGAAGCAGTGACACATTGAGCACCTGCACAGCTCATCTGCCAGGCCTTCAAGCTCTGGCTTGAACATCCTCCCTCATGTCCTGGTCCCCCTTCAGAAACCCACCCCCAGCACCCCAGTCACTCTGCACTGAGCTTCTCACCCCAAAACCCCAATGTCCCATTCACTGGCCATTTCCTCTTGTCTTGGGGGTCCCTCAGTCTCATTGGCTTCTTCCTCTGCCTGCCCCTCCACTGGTGACCCTGCCCCACAGGGGACAGCACCCCAGAAGAAAGAACCTGGAGTCACCTGGACTCTCCTGCCTTTGTCACCACCCCTATCTGACACCAAGTCTTTTTTTTTTTTTTTTTTTGTAGAGACAGAGTCTCACTTTATCGCCCTCGGTAGAGTGCCTTGGTGTCACACAGCTCACAGCAACTTTCAGCTCCTGGGCTTAGGCGATTCTCTTGCCTCAGCCTCCCGAGTAGCTAGGACTACAGGCACCCACCACAGCGCCCGGCTATTTTTCTGTTCTTGCAGTTCGGCCAAGGCCGGGTTTGAACCCACCACCTTTGGTATATGAGGCCGGCGCCCTACTCGATGAGCCACAGGCGCCACCCTGACACCAAGTCTTTGCCACACGCCTCCCTGGAGCTCCAAATCCATGGCCACCCTAGTCCAGGCCTCCCATGTTCTCTTGCCCCAGGGTCACTAGTTTGCACTTGCCCAAATGTAAAGCTATTTACAAGGCCATGGTTAGACAAGCCCAAGTTCTCAGGCCTGGCTGCTGAGGCCTTTGCTGCTTTGCAGACCTCAAAGCCCGCCTTCAACCAACATTATGCTCCAGGCAGGGTGGTTTCCTCAAACCACATGGGAATGTCACCTGCAGGCCTGGCCTGGGGTAGCTCCTATCTATCTCCCCTCCTACACAATGCCTGCCAAGGTTCATAGCCTGGTGGCTAAGAGCAGGACCCTCTGATCGACTCTTAGCCTCATCACTTTGTGCAACTTTCCTCAGTTTCCCTACCTGTGAAAGAAAGGGATAATTTTACCCTCTCCTAGAGTCCTTGGGAGGACTGAATGTGTTAGTAGCCACAGAACGCTTTGTTTCTGAATGTACCAGTGCCAATCCCAAGCCTCACACCCAGGAGACACTTCAACAGGAAAGCACTGACCCACTGTCACCTACTCCAGCCAGGTGCCTGCAGCCAGCCCTGCACCATGCCTGCCGAGACCAGCAGAGGGCAACAGTGCCATGCCCTGTGCCTTCGGGCAAAAGGGTGGGCAGGGAGGGGCCAGGCTGCCAGGGAGGGGCCAGGCTGTCTGGTAGGACCAGAGGGGATGAGCAGGGCTGGACGTGATCGAGTTGTGGGGAAGGAGGCTGAAGTTCTGCCAGGACGCACCCCTGGCACTGCCAGCCGCTCTTTACCCCTGATGGTGGCCCATCAGGTAGGCAGAACTGGGACCCATGTGGGTGCAGGGTGTAAGGGCCACTGGGCAAGTGGTGCTTCCTAGGGTGTGCCTGGGCTAGGGGAAAGTGGAGTCTGCAGGGCCAACTGGCCAGGGTCTTGGAAAAGCCCTCAGGAGCCAGCCCAGCCCTGCCTAAGAGGTGAGGTGCCCCCTGAGGGGGTGGCCCTGGAGTTAGAAGGTGGGGAGCTAGATAGGAAATGGGGGGGAGGCAAGGGGGTGGAGGATGCCTTCCTGGCTCTCCTCCCCCACAGCCACCCAACCAACCCAACCAAGTGGTAGCAGCTGCCATTTTGCCCTGGAGCCTGCTGCTGCCATGCTGTGGGAGAGGCAGAGACCTCAACCTGAGAGCATTCACTCCTATGCCATGGGCCCGGAGGCTAGTGGCTGAACCAGGGTGCTCTGTAGGGTGATGGGGAGCCAGCTGCTGGTGGGCGTTCCCTGGGTGGAAGGGAGTGGGCAGCACCCAGGACCACACCTGATGCCCAGGGTTGAGCTCCTGGTAGCAGAGTCTCTGAAGCAGCATCCTCCAGTACCTCTGCCACCACCACCAGTCAGGGTTGGGTGGAGACAACCTAGCCACTTGCCCTCTGGTTAAACTTAGACTTATCGTGGGTCTTTTGCATGGGCCGCCTTCCACAGAAGCTCCTATGCCCCAGCCTGGACAAAGGTGGGTATTGAGGGCCAGGCTGGCACTTCAGCCAGGCGCCAAGGCTACTGAGGCTGAGGCTGGCACTGCAGGGAATCCTGGGGGATGCAGGGAGGGGCACACTTACTGACACAGGGGTTGCAGGGCCAGATGAGGATTGGCCAGAGGAAACCCTGTCCCTTTGTCCCCAGATTCCAGGGGGTGTCTCCCTGGGGGAGGGAAGTACCAGAACAGCCAGGGTGGGGGTAAGAGCACCAGATCGTGGGTCCTTGGTCTGGGCCTCAGGACAGAGGGGACATTGTTGAGGTGGAGGCGGGGCTGCCTCGGCCTGGCCACTATTGACAAAGCTGCCAGCTGTAATGGAGCCCGGTCGCCAGGCCTTTGCCCCCCACCCCCTGGGGGCCAACTTGAATGGGGCTGAGCCTTGACTGTGTCCCTCCCACTCAGGACAATGCCCCATAGCCATCCCATGCCCATCACTGCCACGGGGCAGCCTAACTGAGAAGACGCGCCACTCTGCCTGGGACGCCCCTCTGCTGCACCCCTCCATGGCGGTAGGTGCCTGGGGCCTGTATCCCCAAATGTGTCCCCGGGAGGGGTGGGTGGGGTGAAATAGCACGGGCCAGAGCTCGTGGTGCTTTGGCATGGGGCCACAGCAGACACTACCGCAGATACGCAGGGCCTTCAGGAAATGGGCTCTGCCCTCCACGTCTGTGTCCCTGAGATAAGGGGCTCTGTTCCAGGATGAGTGGCAGCGAGCCGGCTCCTAATGGGCTCATGTCCACACACCTGGTCATTGGGTCCCAGTTCAACTTGAGACCTGGACCTTCGGCCCTGCTGCCAGCTTCTAGCCCCTTCCCAGGGGCTCAGTGTGTCACCCGGGAGGCAAGTTGGTGCTTCTCTGCCCTGGCTGCTGCTCAGAGCCCTGCGACCTGCTCTGCCCTCAGGGCATAGCCAGAGCTGCCCTGAAGCTGGCTCCCCTTGCCCCCTGGTCCAGCTCTCTCTCTGGCCTGCTCTTCTCGGCTCTATTCTCACTCAACACTTGCCCCAAGGGCCCTCCCGGAGCCAGGCCCTGAGCACTGAGGCAGCACACCCCTGACGGCTCACAGGTCTCACCCAGCCCCAGCCCTGGCCACCCACTCCTTATCATCTCTGTGACAGGCCGTGGCAGTGGCAGTGTCAGCGGCATCCAGCCTGCGGCTCCCTGGCTCCCCCAGCTGTGCCCCGTGCCATCTACGCCTTGTCTTTCTTCTGGGTACTGGGTGCAGGGCCTCACATCTTTCTCACGTGTCCCCTGCCATGTCTCTGGGCTTAGCCTCAGCTCCCTCCCTGGTGTCCATCCTCTCTCTGTCCCTGCCCCCTCTGTCACTCAGAGTCCCTCTGTTTGCATTCTTGTGGCTTTCCAGGATCTGCCTCACTTCAACAATCTAGATGCATATAAAGCAGATGAAAGAATCCTTCCCTTGTGTGAACACATGCGCACGCCTCCTCACCCCACCCCTCCTCTTTCTCCAGCTCTTGGACACTCTCTTTGTCCCTCTTTCTGTTCTCCTGTCTCTGTGTCCCCTCTGTCTCTCTCCATCCCTCTCTTTTCTTCTTTCTGTCCCTGTCTTTCTGCTTCCCACTGTCCCCAGCCCTGAGTTTTCTGGCCTCTCTGTCCACCCACCTTCCCCTGGTCTAGTCTCTGCCCAGTTTCCTGCCACTCTGTCTCTGCCTCAGCATCCTGCCTTACATATGCACTCCCGTAGGCCCCTGTGATGGATCCCAGGCTTCCCTTTGGCCTCCAGCTCCTGCTGCTGCTGCTGTTGTTCCCACCACCACTGCCCTTGACTGGTGCCCAGCGCTTCTCAGTACCCAACACCACATTCAACCACTTGGCACTGGCACCCAGCCAGGACACACTCTATGTTGGTGCAGTGAACCACCTCTTCCAGCTCAGCTCCGAGCTGCAGCTCCAGGCTCTGGCTGTCACTGGCCCCATCATCGATAGTCCCGACTGTGTGCCTTTCCGAGACCCAGCTGAGTGTCCACAGGCCCGGCTCACTGACAATGCCAACCAGCTACTGCTGGTCAGTAAGCGGACCCAGGAGCTGGTGACCTGTGGGCAGGTGCGGCAGGGCGTGTGTGAGAAGCGGCATCTCGGGAATGTGGCCGAGGTGCTATACCAGGCTGAGGACCCCGGTGATGGCCAGTTTGTGGCTGCCAACACCCCGGGAGTGGCCACAGTGGGCCTGGTGGTGCCCTTCCCAAGCCAGGACCTCCTGCTTGTGGCCAGAGGCCTGGCAGGCAAGCTGTCGGCTGGGGTGCCACCCCTGACCGTCCGCCAGCTGGCTGGGCCTCAGCCCTTCTCCAGTGAGGGCCTGGGCCGCCTCGTGGTGGGTGACTTCTCTGACTACAACAACAGCTACGTGGGGGCCTTTGCTGACACCCGCTCCGCCTACTTTGTCTTTCGCCGCCGTGGGTCCCGGGCCCAGGCTGAGTATCACTCCTATGTGGCCCGCATCTGCCTGGGCGATGCCAACCTTTACTCCTACGTGGAAGTGCCCCTCACCTGCCGGGGTCAGGGCCTAATCCAGGCTGCCTTCCTTGTCCCGGGCACCCTGCTGGGGGCGTTTGCTGCTGGCCCAAGGCAGGCACAGGCAGCCCTGTGCACCTTTCCCCTGGCTGAGCTGGACAGAAACATGGAGCGTGCTCGGCGACTGTGCTACACCACAGGGGGCCGGGGCCCCAGCGGCACAGAGGAAGCCACTGTGGAGTATGGCGTCACGTCCCGCTGCGTCACGCTGCCCTTCGTGAGTCGTCAGAGCTTGGCTCCTGCCTTCTCTCTGGCACCATGTCCGGATGCCCTCATCCTGCTTGGTTGTGATGGGTGCCACCTTTCAGTCTCATGACATGTGATGAGCTGCTGTCCTGTGACAACTACTTGCTGATCTCTTGGCTAGGGAATGTCACAGAGACTAGGGAAAATCATCAGCTTGGTCTCTAAATCTTCTACTTGCCCCTAACCCTGACTGCTCTGCCCCAAGGTCCCCCTGGCTGCCTGAGCATGCCCTGCTGTCTGTCTGGGCTGGGAGGAGTTCCATCCTGCCTTCTCTGGGATCTGACCCCCCTCCCACTGCCTATTTAGGACTCCCCTGAGTCGTACCCCTGTGGCGATGAGCACACCCCCAGCCCCATCGCCAGCCGCCAGCCCCAGGAGGCCCAGCCCCTGCTGCAACTTGATCAACCCATCAGCGCCGTGGTTGCCCTGCAGGCTGACGGGCACATGATAGCCTTCCTAGGGGACACCCAGGGCCAACTGCACAAGGTAGGTGCCTAACAGGGGTGTCCTACTAAAGCCTTACACTGCCAGGCCAGCTCAGGGAAGCCCCAGGACCCCACACCTCTTCACCTGTGCCCCATTGGTGGGTAAGAGGGCCTTGCCACATGTTGACAGCTATCTAGAAGCCATTTCCTACAGCCCTGCCTTCTCCATCCAACACAAGCCTGTGGCCAGGGATGGCAGGGTGGTATGGATGTAGGGTGGGTAGGGCCCGATGCTCAAAGGTAGCCTGGTCCCAGAAGCGTCTCTGAGGCAATTCTTGCCTTTCTCAACTGGGAGAACAGCCCCTGGTAATCCATGGGTCTCCTCCAGGGTGCCCCTGCTGCCCCAGCATTGCAGCCCCCTGAAGAGTGTCCTAGGCCTAAGGGGGCTGAATGGGGAAGTGAGATATCCACCTGTCGATGGCCTGGCAGAAAGGGGAGCCTGAAAAAGAGCACCCACTAGGAGGAGAACATAGACCCTGAGTGGTCAGCCTCTAGCTGTCATCCTTGTCCCCAACCTAGGTATTTCTCAATGGCTCACATGGCCAGGTGTACAACTCTCAGCAGGTGGGGCCTCCAGGCTTGGCCATCAGCCCAGACCTGCTGGTAGACAGCAGTGGCAGCCACCTCTATGTCCTGACTGCACAACAGGTGAGAACTATCTTGGGAGGGGGCTGGGCACGTGCCACCTGAGTCTGTGCTCACTGCCCTCGCCTCCCAGGTAGACCGGGTGCCTGTGGCAACCTGCCCCCAGTTCCCTGACTGCCCCAGCTGCCTCCAGGCCCAAGACCCGCTGTGTGGCTGGTGTGTCCTCCAGGGCAGGTGAGCATGAGGCCCTGAGGCTGAGGCCGACAGGTCCAAGCAGCAGGAGACTGCACCTGGAAGCAGCTCTGGGCTGCCAGGAGGCCAGCCCTGCCCACAGAAGGAAAGGCTCGGAGCCATTGCTGAGGGCCCCTGTCCTGTCCCATCCCACCAGGATATGAATATGGCTGGCATCCCCTCCCACATGGCTCCGCTTGTTCACTCCTCACTACCTACACACCACGCAGTAGCCCCACGAATCCCCCAAGGCAACCCCAAGTCAGACTGTGTGCCCCCACCCGCCTGCAATGACCCCTCTCACAGTCAAGGCCATAACCCACCACCCAGATGGGAACCCTATTTGCTTGGTCCCCTGCTCACTGCACCCTAGCTGGGCTATCTTCCCAAAGCCCCTACTGCCAGTCATCTGAGGAGCCTGAGACCCACACGGTGACCTAGTGGGCCCCTGCTCCACAGGTGTATCCGGAAGGGCCAGTGTAGGAGGGCGGGCCAGCCAAACCAGTGGCTGTGGAGCTATGAGGACAGCCACTGCCTGTATGTCCAGAGCCTGCAGCCAGCCCAGCGCCCCCGCCAGGAGCAGGGCCAGGTAAGAGCCCCCTGGCTGCTGGCGCTCCAGGCAGCATGGGCACTGCTCCTCAGCTGCCTTCTGTCCTCTTCCTCTCCTGATATCTCTGTTCCCTCCCCCAGCAGGGGCCCTGGCCTGCCACTGCCCCACTCTGCTCTTCTCTGGCTCCGTCTCCCTTTTCTTTCCCTGTGTCCTAGGTCACCTTGTCTGTCCCCCGGCTGCCCACCTTGGCTGTGGATGAATATTTCCATTGTGCTTTTGGGGACTATGAGAGCTTGGCTCATGTGGAAGGGCCCCACATATCCTGTGTCACGCCTCCCCAAGACCAAGTGCCACTTAATCCTCCAGGCACAGGTGAAGGAGCCCCTGGGGTAGGGGGCTGAGGTGGGAGATGGAAGAGGCAGAAGCCATGTGACCTGCCCTGCAATTACTGTCTCCTCCCAGACCACATCACTGTGACCCTGGCCCTAATGTTTGAGGACATGGTTGTGGTTACTGCCAACTTCTCCTTCTATGACTGCGGTGCTGTCCAGGCCTTGGAGATGGCTGCCCCGTGAGTTCATGGGCCTGCCTCCTGTTGGTAGGGGTGGCGATCCCATATGGCACCCAGCCTGAGCAGTCCCCTTGCCCCTCCAGGTGCCGTGCCTGTGTGGGCAGCCTCTGGCAGTGCCACTGGTGCCCCCAGAGCAGCCACTGTGTGTATGGGGAGCACTGTCCAGAGTATGAGAGGACCATCTATAGTGCCCAGGAGGTAGATGGGCCTACCTGTGGGGCTCTCCTCCCCTGCTCAGCTCCTACTCCCCTGTGGGCACTGTAGGGCAGAGGCAGGTCTGTCTCTCCTGCATCCTACCTACCTGCCTGGGTGGCAGGGCCCTCTGGCTCTGAAAAGTAAGGGGTCTCATTTTCCCAGGTGGATGTCCCGGTGCGTGGCCCGGAGGCTTGCCCCCAGGTTAAGGGCCTGGCAGGTCCCCAGCTGGTGCCCATAGGCTGGAAGAGCCAATTGACCCTGCACGTGCAGAACCTTCAACACTTCCGAGTGAGCAGCCAGGCAGCAGGGCCAGGGTGCGGGGGTGCTGAGTGTCTGGGGTGCTGACGGGGTGCTCCCCCAGGGCCAGCCTACCTCCTACCACTGTTGGCTGGAGCTGCCTGGAGAAGTGCAGAGGCTGCCTGCCACCCTGGAGGAGACCACAGAAGATGCAGGCCTCATCCACTGCCAGGCCCAGCAGGTGGGCAGCTTCTGCGGCCCCCGGATGCCCCAGGCCATCTTCATTGAGAGGCTGCTCCATGCTAGGCCCCAGACATGGTGCCCACAGCCTCTGTTCCTGGGTTTCCAGTCTGGTGGGAGAAGCAGAAAACAATCACTCCCATTCTGGTGGGGACCATCCTGGAGGAGGTCGGAGTCAGAGATGCCCCGAGTAGGGGCCAAGCCTGACCCTCCCTGCCCTCTGCTCACAGTTCCACCCCGCCATGTCCCAGAGAGAGCTCCCAGTGCCCATCTACGTCACCCGGGGCGAGGCCCAGCGGCTGGACAATGCCCATGCTCTTCATGGTAAACCAAGGGTGCAAGGCTGGGGCAGGGCAGGCAGCAGAGGGAGGCGCCTCAGCATCCTGCCTCACTCTCCCTAGTGACCCTGTATGACTGCGCCGTGGGCCACCCTGACTGCAGCCACTGCCAGGCAGCCAATGGGAGCCTGGGTTGCCTGTGGTGCAATGAAGGCCAGCCTGCCTGTCGCTATGGGCCACTGTGCGCGCCAGGGACAGTGGAGCTGCTGTGTCCCATGCCCAGCATTGATGTGGTGAGCCCTCCACCCTTCTTCTCTCCCTGGCCATGCCCGCATGGTCCAGCATCTCTCCACTGTCTATCTCCCATGGGCCACACCAGCCCAGCTTCTGGCTCCCTAATTCTGGCAGCCAGCCTGGCCCCTGCAGAGTGGGCTGTGGGTTTTGGAGGAGTCTCATCTGCTGCCCTTTCTTGCTACAGATTGAGCCCTTAACTGGCCCCCCTGAGGGTGGCTTGGCCCTCACCATTCTGGGCTCCAACCTGGGTCGGACCTTTGCTGATGTGCAGGATGCTGTGAGCGTGGCCGGCCAGCCCTGCAGCCCTGACCCCTCTCTCTACCGTACCTCTGCCCGGTGAGGGACCCCTGTGGGTGGGGGGTAATGCCCTTCTAGGGAAGCCCCTGAAACTGGCCACTGAGAGAGAAGAGAGGCTGCAGCCAAGAAATATGTGGTCCTGGGTCAAAGCGCAAAGGAATATAAGCAGGGGAGAAGTGGAGAAAGCGGGCTCCTGGCAGCCACTGGCAGGCTGCCCACAGCTCCCAGGGGCCCTGACAGACACCAGGCCTTGGTTCCTCAGGATAGTGTGCGTGACGTCTCCTGCCCCCAGCGGCACTACTGGACCAGTCCAGGTGGCCATTAAGAGTCAGCCAGTGAGCATCTCAAGCCAGCACTTCACCTACCAGGTCAGGGCCCACTCTGGGGTGGTCCCCAGGCAGGGCGTGGTGGGAGGGAGCACCAAGAGGAGCAGACACCTAAGTGAGGATGTTAAACTGGGTCTGTGAGTAGCAGGAAACAGGTGTAGGAGGGAAACCACATGATCTGAGTGGGGGGCAGTGGCTCAACCACAGGGACACTGCTGCTGGCAGCTGTCCAGGAGAGAGGAGGACAATGGCAACAGCAAGTGTGGTGGGCAGCAGGGCTGTTCTGGGGCACAGTGCCATCAGGACTTGCTGCATAGGCTGGGCTGCTTGGCAAGCACAGAGATGGGCAGAATGGGGACTCTTCTGAGCACTAGCCTAAGCCCCAGGTCCCTGGTGGGAGTGGGGCCGTTTCTGGGCAGAAGGAGAGCAGGAGGGGCAGGGGTGGATTAGCAACAGGAGTTCTGCTTGGCACAATGACACTTCCAGGAGGCAACTGGATCTCAGTGTTTAGAGTTCAGGGGGCCTGGGGCAATGCAAGCTGTGGCGGGGGAGGAGGCTTTCCTGAGGGGGACAGCCTGGTAGTGAAGATTAAAGGGCCCCTTGTGGGGCAGGAGCACAGGAGGACAGCTGGACAGTGTAGAGCTGGGAAAACCTGGGCACAGCACTTCCAAAAGGAGGCTTGGTCAGTTGTGGCCCCGGGAGATGGAGGAGGAGTGAGCCCATACTTCCAAGTCCAGGCTACCACGCTTTTCCTAGCCTGCCCTGTTCTCCAGGATCCCATCCTACTGAGTCTGAGTCCTCGATGGGGCCCCCAGGCAGGGGGCACCCAGCTCACCATCCATGGGCAGCATCTCCAGACAGGAGGCAATGTCAGCGCCTATGTAGGTGGCCAACACTGTCCCATGTGAGTATCTGGCCCTGCCTGCCCACCAGGTGCAGGGACCGGCTGCTCTCTCCTGGTCCCAGCCTGGTTGATGTTGGGTGGGAGCCATCCCTGTAGGCCTCAGTGCCCCCTTTTACACAAGGCAATAGCTTCAAGGCTCCCCAAGACCCCCCATCGAGTCCCAAAAGATGACTGCTATGCCCACCCCCAGTGGTCTCTGCCCTTGGGCTTGTGGGGGCAGGGGGCTGGAACTGAAAGTAGAGCCCATGATGACAGACCCCTCTCTACATCCTGCAGCCAGGAGCCAGTGTGTCCTGAGGCCATTGTGTGCCGCACCATGCCTCAGGCTGCCCCAGGAGAAGCAGTGGTCCTCGTGGTCTTTGGCCATGCTCAGCGCACACTGCTCACTAGCCCTTTCCTCTATACTACCAACCCCCAGCTTATGGCAGCAGAGCCCAGCACCAGCTTCCGGGGGTGAGAAGCCTGGTCGCCTATGGGCCAGCCTGCACAGCATGCCAGAGGGAAGGCAGGCAGTTGGGGATGGACTACTCACTGCCCACCACCCTCTGACTGCCACCCTGGCACAGGGGCGGGCGACTGATCCGTGTCAGGGGCACAGGCCTAGATGTGGTGCAGCGGCCCCTGCTGTCTGTGTGGCTGGAGGCTGCGGAGGAGGCGCAGACTTCAGGGACCCAGCCCCAGGACCCGAACCCAAGGAGGAGCTGTGGGGCCCCTGCCGTGGACACTCAGGCTTGTACCCAGCTTGGCGGTGGCTTGCTGCAGGTGCAGGCCACACGCAGTGAGGGCTGGAATGGGGCGCCCCATCCCGCAGGGAGCAGGGGAGCCCCAGCTCACCGGCCCGTGCCCCGCTCCACCTGCCCCTAGTGCTCCACCGCGTGCTCCGTCAATTCATCCAGCCTCCTCCTGTGCTGGAGCCCTGCAGTGCCCGACGGCGCCCTGCCACGGCGCGTCTTCTTCAGCCTGGACAACGTGCACGTGGACTTCGCCAGCGCCAGCGGGGGGCAGCGCTTCCTGTACCAGCCCAACCCCCGCCTGGTGCCCCTCAGCCGCGAGGGCCCCAGCCGCCCCTACCGCCTCAAGCCAGGCCACGTGCTGGATGTGGAGGTGAGATCGCCCCGTCCCATCCGTCCCGCCCCTGTCCCCCGCCCATGACCGGTTGGGCTCAGGCTCATGTGTCCCAGGGCGAGGGCCTGACGCTGGGCAGCACCAAAGACGAGGTGCGCGCACACATTGGCACAGGCGAGTGCCTGGTGAAGACGCTGACGCTCACGCACTTGTACTGCCAGCCGCCCCCGCGCGCCCCGCCGCCTGCCCTCCCCGGCGCCCTGCCGCAGTTCGTGGTGAGCGTGCGGGTGCGGGCGGGTACAGGCGCGGGCGGGCGCAGGCAGGCGCGCACGCGCTCAGAAGCCCTGCCTGCAGGTGCAGATGGGCCACGTGCGACTGGCCCTGGGCCCGGTGCTGTACGAGGCCGAGCCCACGCTGCCAGCCTTCCCCGCTGAGGCCCAAGCGGGCCTGGCCGGGGGCGCCACTGTGTTCGTCGCTGCTGTGCTGCTGCTCACCCTGGTGTACAGGTGAGGGCCGCCCACCCGCCGCCAAGCCGGACCAACCTGGGCCCTCCAGACCTGACGCCCAACCCTGCCCCTGCAGGCACAAGAGCGAGCAGGCCCTGCGTGACTACCAGAAGGTGCTAGTGCAGTTGGAGAGCCTGGAGACCGGTGTGGGCGACCAGTGCCGCAAGGAGTTCACAGGTAGGTGGGGACGTGGGGGTAGGGGCGCTGCCCTGGCTGGGACCCACACTTCTGTGCCCCCTGCCTGCAGATCTGATGACTGAAATGACCGACCTCAGCAGCGACTTAGAGGCCAGCGGGATCCCCTTCCTGGACTACCGCACGTACGCCCAGCGTGCCTTTTTCCCCGGCCACGGTGGCTGCCCACTGCAGCCCTCGCAGGAAGAGCCTGGGGAAGAGGGCCGCAGGGCCACTGTACGCCAGGGCCTTACGCAGCTCTCTAACCTGCTCAACAGCAAGCTCTTCCTTCTCACAGTGAGGGCTGCGCGTGTGGGGCTGGGCTGGGCAGGGCTGGGCCTGGGAAGTGTGGGCACAGGGGACGGGGATGGGACTTCTGGGGCTTCCCACAATGAGAGCTAGCCCCCTGCCTAGCTCATCCACACCCTGGAAGAGCAGCCCAGCTTTTCCCAGAGGGATCGTTGCCACGTGGCATCACTGCTGTCCCTGGCCCTGCATGGCAAGCTTGAGTACCTAACCGACATTATGAGGACCCTGCTTGGTGACCTGACGGCCCATTACATACACAAGAACCCCAAGCTCATGCTGCGCAGGTTGGCTTTGATCTGGACTTGACCTGGGCACTGACCTGCCCCTGCCCAACCCTGGGCAGGCTCTGCCCCTAGGGTGAGGGGGTTGAGGCGCCCTCAGGAGGTGACTTGGAAGGGAAGTACAGGGACACCTCATTGGGGACCTGGGGCCTGCTCCCTACAGGACAGAGACCATGGTGGAGAAGCTGCTCTCCAACTGGCTGTCCATCTGTCTCTACGCCTTCCTGAGGGTGAGGGACCCCAGGTCGCACCATCCTCCCCTCCCAACATTTGGGGCTCCCTTCGACCCATCTGACCTGTGCCCATATTCTCCCAGGGGCCTTGATGGGCCCTCAGGGAAGCCATCAAAGGAGAGGCCCAGTGACAGGGTACCTACCCAGAGGAGCGGAGGGGAAGCCAGCTGCCCTTCCCACTCCCCACGTCTTCCACCTGGCCCACTGGCCCTACGACTGATGGTGGCACATCTCGGCGGTTGCAGGAGGTGGCTGGTGAGCCACTTTACATGCTCCTCCGGGCCATCCAGTACCAGGTGGACAAGGGCCCTGTGGACGCCGTGACAGGCAAGGCAAAACGGACCCTGAATGACAGCCGCCTGCTGCGAGAGGATGTGGAGTTCCGGCCCCTGACACTGATGGTGTCCGTGGGCCCCGGGACCGGTGGGGCTGCAGGGGGCAGTGAGGTGCAGCGTGTGCCAGCCCGGGTGCTCGACACGGACACCATCACCCAGGTCAAGGAGAAAGTGTTGGACCAAGTCTACAAGGGCACCCCCTTCTCCCAGAGACCCTCAGTGCACGCCCTAGACCTTGGTGAGAGCAAGCCTTCCCCCACCTGCAGACACCCAGATCTGCCTTGCTGCAAATGGGGGACTTGGAGAACAGGCTGTGGGCTAAGCAGCTTCCCTGGGTCCCTCCAGAGTGGCGCTCAGGTCTGGCTGGCCACCTAACCCTATCGGACGCAGACTTGACCTCTGTTACCCAGAACCACTGGAAGAGACTCAACACCCTGCAGCACTACAAGGTGCTGAGTGGGGACAAGGCAGGGTGGGGTGGGAGCAGGGCAGGCCCCCCAGGGACAGCCAGTGAAGGGGCCCATACTCGACTCCCTCACCCCCTGCCAGGTCCCAGATGGAGCAACAGTGGCACTCATCCCTCGGCCACAGGACAGCAGCACCGCCTGGGGCCAGGGCCACAGCTGCCCCTCAGCAGAGAGTGAGTCTCAGCCCAGGAGTGAGAAATGGCAGGCAGAAGTCTGCCTTGCAGCAGGCAAATCAAAGCTCCAGCAGATTCAAGGGCTGGGACCCTGGACCCACTGGGTGTTGGGCTGAACGAGGTTGGGCCACCATCTTCCCTTTTCTGTCGCCCCATCTCTTCTCCTGCCCCACTCCCTGCCCTACCCTATGGGGAGGGGTGCAGTACCCCAGACCTGTGGGGTGGAGACAGGGGTGCCACACTGAGGTTGCTCTTCCCTGCCCTCAGACATCCCAATGCTGGAGGATGGTGAGGAGGGTGGGGTACACCTCTGGCACCTGGTAAAGGCCACTGAGGAGCCAGAAGGGGCCAAGATGTGGCATAGCAGCCTGCAGGAGCAGGAGCAGGCAAGGGTCAAGGCCATTCCAGAAATCTACCTCACCCGCCTGCTCTCCATGAAGGTCAGTGTGGCCAAAGGAGCCAGACCCCAGTGAAGGTCACCAAGGGGGTGTCCGACTGAGCTGGGGAGTGGGCAGGGTCCTAGAGGGGCAGCCCTGGTCTCCAATGTTCCCCACACCCTGCCCTCCACACTGCCCTCATCCCCTGTCTATCAGGGCACACTGCAGAAGTTTGTAGACGACACCTTCCAGGCCATCCTCAGCGTGAACCGTCCGGTGCCCATTGCCGTCAAGTACCTATTTGACTTCCTGGATGAGTTGGCAGAGAAGCATGGCATCGGGGATGCAGAGACCCTGCATATCTGGAAGACTAACAGGTGCCTTTCCTGCTGAGCCCTGTCTGTGCAGATGGTCCAGTGAGTCCCAGAGAAACAAGGACACTCCCAGGGTAGGGGCAGCAGGTCCCCCTCAGCATGAACTTGTAGAAGGATCAGAGCTCAGCTCATGTGAGTCATGGGGAGGAGGTTATGCAGCAGGCCAGGGCCTCACACCCACCCCTGCCTGTGTCCCCAGTTTGCTGCTGCGGTTCTGGGTGAACGTCTTAAAGAACCCACAGCTCATCTTTGATGTGCGAGTGTCTGACAACGTGGATGCCATCCTTGCTGTCATTGCCCAGACCTTCATTGACTCCTGCACCATCTCAGAGCATAAAGTGGGCCGGGTGAGGGCAGGGCTGCCACACAAGTTGCAGGGGCTTGAGAATGAGGGCTCATGGGTGCAGACGTGGCTGGGGATTGGCAGCATATTGGGTGCCAGGAGGTGGCTGGTGGCTCCTTCACCACCTAGCTCACACTCAGCACCTCCCCAACCCGGAGCAGGATTCCCCCGTGAACAAGCTGCTCTACGCCCGGGAGATCCCTCGCTACAAGCAGATGGTGGAGAAGTAGGTGTCAAAGCCATCAGGGCTGGGGGCTGGGTCTGCCTCACCCCTAACTGCATATACTTCTCCAGATACTATGCTGACATTCGCCAGAGCTCCCCGGCCAGCTACCAGGAGATGAACTCGGCCCTGGCTGAGCTCTCTGGGGTGAGGCATGGCCCAGGGGCTCAGCCTTCCACATTTGGCTGGGGGTGGGGTGGGGAGAAGACTATCACGGCAGGGGGGAATTGGGGCTCGAGGCCCAGGCTAGGGCCTCAATGCCCCCCTTGTGCTGTCCCCAGAGCTACACCTCTGCTCCCCACTGCCTGGAGGCTCTTCAAGGCCTGTACCACCACATCCACAGGTACTACGACCAGGTAAGGCCCAGGGAGAGAGGTAGTGAAGAGGGAGGTCCATGGAACCTCCCTAGGGGTGGCCTGATCCAAGCAGAGGAGAGGGATGGTGCCAGCCTGTGTCAGAAGGGCCCAGGCTGGGAAAAGGGCTTGGCTTCCATTTGAATTCCCCAGGAAGGCCAGGGCAGCCCCCACTGAATCTCCAGGCTTCTATTGAGATGGCAGCAGGGCTGGGTGGCCAGTGGGCGGGGAGTAGGCCTTAGGCCCCCTCTTCTACCCTGGCAGATCATTAGCGCCCTGGAGGATGAGCCTGTGGGCCAGAAGGTGCAGCTGGCCTGCCGCCTCCAGCACATTGCTGCCCTGGTAGAGAACAAAGTGACTGACTTATGAGCTTGGGCCCACCAACTTAGAGAGCAGCCAGCAGGACCTGCCACCACAGGACTGACCCAGTGACTGAGGACAGGCCAGCAGAGCCTCAGAACGCTGTGCCTAGCAGTGGGCTCCCTGCCCTACCACCTGCTTGCCTTCCCCCCTCCCCTGGGCTTGTTTCTAACTTAATATGTCCATACCTGTTCGCTCTGCCCTCCTCACATTGTATTTATTTGTTTGCTAGAGAATCACATCTGGAAATAAAGCCAAAATACATTTATCTAGAAAAATCCCAATCCCCAGGCTCTGCCTTCCCCTACAAGGCTCAACTTGCTACCCCGCAGTTGTGACCTGCTGCCCACCAAAACAGAGGCCTTCGTGCAACCCCAGACTTTGCTCTCCTCTCCCCCCATCTCCCCTGGCCCCACAGGAAACCTGCTCTTCCATCTATGCCTCTACTGCCCCTACCACTTCTTTCCTGGCACAGGTGTCTCCCATCTTGGGACCACCACTATCACTACCAAGCTGCCTCTGCTTCATTTGGCCCCCAGTGGTCCCCAGCTGGCCTCCCTCCATGCTTGCTCCTCTGTCTGCTTCTCAAAGCAGCCAGAGTGATCTTTCTCAGAGCAGAGGTGCTTGTCAGTCTCTGCTGAAACACTATGCTGCTACCCCAAAATCCAGGCGGGGCCCTCACCCGTCCCCCCAACCATGCTGCCACCGCAGCCAATGCATAGAGACCTCTAATGCTCCCTCATGGGGATCCGGGTGGCTCATGGGGCAGTGGCTGTGAACTGGCTTGTTCCCCAGAGGTGGATGAGGTACCCTCAAACTCATGCCTTGACCCCTGCTCTGCCAGTGGTCCCCAGTGAAACATTTGGAGAGAGCACTGGCTCTCACCTAAGCTGTGACAAGTCACAGGAAAAGCAGGACCAGCCAAGAGTGGGTGGAAAGGGGGCTGCAGTGGGAATGGAAGGGGTCTCCTTCACAAGGATGCCATAGGGGCTAAGTGGGAAGTCTGAGTGAGAACAGTCCCAAAGCAACACCAGCGCCCTGGGGCACAGGGCAGGGGACCAGGTCAGCAAGTGGAGCACATTCTTTCCAGGGTGGCCCCTGCTATCAACCCTGGAGTGCAGGGGTTTGGCCTGGGGTATGGGTTGTTTCCTCCCTGTGTGGATGGGGTACAGGGGCTGATCCTGGGGACCAAGTCACGACCACCTTGTCCCCAAGCAGTAGCTCCCTCAGCTCTTGCAGTGAGTGCATAATGGAAGGGTAGTGTGGCCTGGGGGCCAGTCTCTCGGCTGTTGCTGCACTGCCCCCTCCCGTGCCACATACCTTGCCCACAGCATAGCAGCTGGGAGGCTATTTATAAAGGCGGGTGAGATCAGCAGCCAAGGCTATAAATGCGCGGGCCTTGGTGGGCCCCACAGGAGCAGCCGCCTGGGGCGCCGGAGCTGAGGGCTGCGTGGCTGGGATGAGCGCCAGCACAGGCGGCGGGGGCGGTGGTGGCGGAGCCAGCAGCAGCAGCAGCAGCAGGTAGGGCTCGCCCTGGGCACCCGGGTCCCTGATGCCTCACAGACTCACTGCCCGCCCGCCTCACCCGCAGCTCACAGGCCTCCTGTGGGCCTGAGTCCTCAGGCTCTGAAGCAGCCCCAGCCACACCAGCGCCCCGGATGCTGCAGGGATTCCTGGGCTCCGACGATGAGGAACAGGAGGATCCCAAGGACTACTGCAAGGGTAAGGCTTGGCCTTGGGCATATGCGGACAGACTGCAGAGGCCATGGACAGCATAGGCTCACGTGGACCAGGTGGCCAGCTGGGTATATTGTCCTGGGGGATTGTGGGGGAAAGGGGAGCCCCATGATCTATGGCTCCTTTCCTTTCGGTAGGTGGCTACTATCCTGTGAAGATCGGAGACCTGTTCAATGGTCGGTACCATGTGGTGCGCAAGCTGGGCTGGGGCCACTTCTCCACTGTCTGGCTCTGCTGGGACATCCAGTGAGTCCCCCCTTAGCCTCCAGTGCTGGCTGGAATCCTGCTCCTGGGCTTGGTTGGGGCCACCACAACGTATCTCTGTGGGACTGACCAGGGCCAAAGACTACAAGGGTGTTGGTATTGCAGGCGCAAGCGCTTCGTGGCCCTAAAAGTGGTGAAGAGCGCGGGACATTACACAGAGACAGCTGTGGATGAGATCAAGCTCCTGAAATGTGTGAGGCACCTCCCCTGCCTGCTTCCAGCTCCCCAGAGCTGCCTGGGGCCTGGCAATGAGGGTGCTGGGCCTGCTGGGGCTCCATGGGGGCAGGGCGGGGCTCCCTGAGGGGCAGACTCCAGCTGGCTCCACTAGGGTAGGACCCGAAGGGACAGGTGGAGGGACTGGCAGCTTTTCTTGCAGTGGGACCCAGCTGTAGCAGGAAGGGGAGAACCAGAAGTGCTTCAGGGGACACTGAGGGAAGCAGCTGGTGAAGGGCAGGTTGAAACCATCTGTGGCGCCGCCTGTGCTGGTGCTTGGTTTTTGCTCTAGGTCCGGGACAGTGACCCTAGTGACCCCAAAAGAGAGACCATTGTTCAGCTTATTGATGACTTCAGGATCTCGGGCGTTAATGGAGTCCATATCCTTTGCAGGACTAGCAGAGCATTGTGGCAGCCTCTGGAACCTCAGTGTGCTGGTCGGCACATGAGGCTCTACCCCTCTCAGTGGCGCTAGTCTATGACATAACCCAGCCCCTTTGGGTAACTGTTCGCATGGGCGCAGGTGGTTGTGATCTCCGTATGTGGCTGTTACCCCGAGTGATAATTGGGTAGGGCAGCGAGGCTGGCCTGAAAGGCCTCTGTCCCTGCCCCTCTAGTGTCCCCTCTCTAGTATGACCACAAAAATGTACCAGCCTGACTGGCACACCTCTGAGTGACAGGGACACTATAAATAATGCTGGATAATAGTGACCGCCAGAGACGCCTTCACTCCTGGCCGCAGATGTGTGCATGGTGCTGGAGGTGCTGGGCCACCAGCTCCTCAAGTGGATTATTAAGTCCAATTACCAGGGCCTGCCTGTGCCCTGCGTGAAGAGCATTGTGAGGCAGGTGAGTGCTGCCCAGTAGGACACGTGGCCCAGCCCAGCTGGGGCCGGCGCTCAGGTGTGGCTCCCCCAGGTGCTGCATGGCTTGGACTACCTCCACACCAAGTGCAAGATCATCCACACAGATATCAAGCCTGAGAACATCCTGCTGTGCGTGGGTGACCCGTACATCAGGCGCCTGGCTGCTGAGGCCACAGCATGGCAGCAGTCAGGGGCACTGCCCCCATCCCGCTCCACAGGTACCAAGAGCCTGGGCAGGACAAGGTTGGGGCTTCCAGGCTCAGCTCCTGCCTGAGCCTCTGTTCCTCTCTTCCCACATCCCACCTGCACCCTCAGTCAGCACTGCCCCCCAGGAAGTCTTGGTAAGTTGGGGTACCCCTCTCTGCGTGTAGAATCAGCTGAGAGCCATCTCCCCCCATGTCCTCCCTCAGCCACTCTGGCACCACCCCACCTCCACAACACTCCTACAGTGGCACCGAAAGGCCAGGTGCCTCAAATGAGTGACACACAGGGTGGGTTATATCCCAAATGACCTCAATGGAAGGACACTGCATCTTACCCTAATGGTCACTTCACGCCACCTTAGCTGCAGCCTGGAAGGGATAGGGAGCACGCCCTCCCCCTACAGAGTAGGACGGACTGGGAGGCAGATGGATGGGTGAGGAGCTGGTGCCAAGGGTGGGGCTGAGTGGGGTGGAGCCACATTCTGGCATCACTGGGAGCCCTGGGGTCTGGAGGCTTTGTCCCTTGTGGGGTGTGCCAGAAACCTCCACTATCAGGCTGACTAGGGGTGGGGGGAGCACCAGGAACCCTCAGGTGACCCTGGCTCTGACAGCAGACCGGTAAGCTGTCCAAAAACAAGAGGAAGAAGATGAGGCGCAAACGGAAACTGCAGAAGCGACTGCTAGAGGAGCGGCTGCAGGACCTGCAGAGGTTGGAGGCTATGGAGGCAGCCGCCCAGGCCGAGGGTGAGGCACCGGAGTGGGCAGCCGCCCAGGCCGAGGGTGAGGCGCTGAAGGGCGCCTGCTCATGTGCCACCTCCACCCCATCTCCCCAGACTCCGGCTGGAGACTAGAGGGGGGCAGCGGCTCCACCTCCTCTTCAGGCTGCCACCCTGGGGGTCCTGGGGCAGGCCCCTCCCCAGCCTCCTCCTCCCCCACCCCAGGGGGCAACCGCAGCCTCAGCCCTGGTTCGCAGAGCTCTGGCTTTTCTGGCTCCCTCTTCTCTCTGGCTTCGGGCTCCATTCTCTCTGGCTCATCCACTCAGCGTGAGACCGGGGGCCTCCTGTCACCCAGCAGTAAGTTGGGTGGTGGTTAGCGGGAGGCAGGGCCATAAGGAGTGGGACCAGCTCACTCTCTCTCTCTTCTTTTCTTTCCCTAGCACCATTTGGTGCCTCAAACCTTCTGGTGAATCCTTTAGAGCCCCAAAATGCAGACAAGATCAAGATCAAGATTGCAGACCTGGGCAATGCCTGCTGGGTGGTATGAGCGAGCCCTGTGGTGCAGCACTGGGGGCCCTGGTCTGAGGGTGGACGGTTGGACCCATTCCACAGGCCTGCAGTGTGCATAACTCACTGGCTTGGCCAAGGGCCCACAAGGAATGGGTCAGTCTTTGTCCTGGGACCCTGAGGCTCAGAGCAAGCCCCACCAGAGCTTGTTGGGTGCATGGACCAGAGGTGGGGATAGGGTTCAGTGGAGTCAGGCCAACCTTGGCCCTAGCTCCTGTCCCTAGGGCTTTCCCTTGCCTCCAGCATAAGCACTTTACTGAGGACATCCAAACCCGGCAATACCGGGCGGTAGAGGTGCTGATTGGTGCCGAGTATGGGCCCCCTGCAGACATCTGGAGCACAGCGTGCATGGTATGCCCACCTGGGTTGCCCCTATGCCCAGGGTCACTGGCCTTCCAACCAGCCACCTCACCTCCTTCCCCAATTCCAGGCCTTTGAGCTGGCCACTGGCGACTACCTGTTTGAGCCTCACTCTGGAGAAGACTACAGTCGGGATGAGGGTAGGGAGGCAGGCCCCAGGCTCATCCCCAGGACCTCCCGGCCTCCCACCTGCATCCCAACCTCATCTCTGTTCACAGACCACATTGCTCACATCGTGGAGCTTCTAGGAGACATCCCCCCAGCCTTTGCCCTCTCGGGCCGCTATTCCCGGGAGTTCTTCAACAGGAGAGGTGGGTACCCAAGCAGACTCAGGCCACCTGGCCATGGGGAGGGTGGAAAAGGGCCCTGAAGTTCTGAAATAGAGGGAACCCAGAAACCAGAGGCCTTCCTGGCAGAGACTAAGTGCCAGGCAGGCTGGAGACGGAGGCTGATGCCCACCCTGCCACTCTTAGGAGAGCTGCGGCACATTCACAACCTCAAGCATTGGGGCCTGTATGAGGTCCTCATGGAGAAGTATGAGTGGCCCCTGGAGCAGGCCACACAGTTCAGCGCCTTCCTGCTGCCCATGATGGAGTATATCCCCGAAAAGAGGGCCAGCGCAGCAGACTGCCTCCAGCACCCCTGGCTCAACCCCTAGGCCCTGCCTCCAGCTCTCAGTGCCTTGAGGGAATGGGACAACTCCTGCTACCTTGTGGGAGCTACCCTCCCCCCACCCACCCTGCCCCCATGGCAAGGTAAACAGGCCAGGGAGCAGGCCCACCTTTCAGAATGTGTTATGTTGGTGGTCCTCCTACAGAGTCCTTGGGGTAAAGCAGTGTGTGTTTCTTTCTTAATAAAGTGTGAACTGAAACGCCTGTGTCCTAGGGTGAGGAAAGCAAGTGGCCGAGAGCTGGGGACGAAGTTTATTCTGGGCTCTGCCTACCGAGCTGGCTAAGGGTGTGGGGGTAAAAGGGAAATCTGAGGAGTGGGCCATGACAATCCTGGGACAACCTAGGCCTCCACGGCCCTGCCATTGATGATGCGAATGTGACGGATGATGTCTTGGATGGCTTCGGAAGTGGTGCCCTGGCCCCCAATGTCTGGAGTGTGCATCTGTGGGAGACAGGCCAGCTGGGTCACACACAAGGCCCTGCCAATACCCCCAATCCCACAGGTAGCCCATGGTTCCCTGCTGTCTCCCACGGTCTGCAGGGGCTGGAACTACCAGCAGGAGGGCAGCAACACAAGCTGAGGCCTGGAGACCACACCTATCTGTGCCACCCTCCCTTTGGAGCCCCAGTCAGCGCAGACTAGAGGAGGGAGGCATGAGAGGTGGGGAAAGAACATGAGGAACCTCACATTTTCATTGTCCATGGATGCCAAGACGGCCTTGCGGATGGAGGTGGCATATGAGTGGAGCCTAGAGGAGAGGAGAGCAGCCTTCAGTCCCCAAGGCCTGGAGGCTGACTGGCAGACTCATGGCCAGGCATCGGAAGCTACTTACTTGAGGTGGTCTAGCATCATGCAGCTTGCCAGCAGAGTAGCTGTGGGATTTGCAATGTTCTTATTGGCGATACTCTTGCCTGTGTTCCTTGTGGCCTAGAAAGGCAAGATGGAGGAGAGTGAGTAGAAAAGGCAAGAAAGTAGGGCAGATGATTCCACTCAAAGAAGAATCCAGAAGAGGCTGATCTACAGACACAAAGAGCTGAGTGTGGCTTGACACCTGTAGCTCAAGTGGCTAAGGCGCCAGACACATACACCAGAGCTGGCAGGTTCGAATCCAGCCTGGGCCTGACCAAACAACAATGACAACTACAACCAAAAAATAGCCGGGTGCTGTGGCAGGCGCCTGTAGTCCCAGCTACTTGGGAGGCTGAGGCAAGAGAATCACTTGAGCCCAAGAGTTTGAGGTTGCTGTGAGCTGTGACACTGCAGCCCTCTACCCAGGGTGATAGGTTTAGGCTCTGTCTCAAAAAAAAAAAAAAAAACAAGAGCAGAGTGGGTGGCAGAGGCTGGGAGAGGGGATAGGGAAGAGTCTGCTAGTGGGGACAGTTTCCTTTCAGGGTGATGAAAATGTTCTAGAATGAGATAGTGGCGGTGGCTGCAAAACTGGATATTCTAAAAACCACTCAATCATGTACTTGGAGCAGGCAAACTTACTGGCATGTGAGTTTTACCACACTATGGCTGAAAGGGGAAGACCACAGCGCAGCACCTGAGCCTTGGTGCTACTGGTGGCACTCACCGTCTCAAACACCGCGTACACGTGGCCGTGGTTGGCTCCAGCCACGAGGCCTGGGCCTCCAACCAGCCCAGCGCAAACATTGTTGACAATGTTGCCATAGAGATTAGGCATCACCATGACATCGAACTGCTGGGGCCGGGACACAAGCTGCCGGGCAAGAAGAAGGCTGAGGAGCAGAATTGGGAGCACGAGTGTGAGAAGCCCAGGGTGCCCAGGGCAGGAGGTGATAAAGCCAGGGAGGCTATTTACCTGCATGGTGGTGTTATCCACGATCATGTTCTCGAAGGTGATCTGGGGGTAGCAGGCTGCCACCTCCCTGCAGCACTGGAGGAAGAGCCCATCACCCAGTTTCCTGAGAGGGGGAGGAAACAGGTCACTAGCTTGGTCCGTCACAATAGTCGGCCAGAGGGCCAAGGTGTGCAGGGGGCTATGACAGGTTGAAGTCTCACTTTTAACCTGCCCCTCACCTGCAGGACGGGCATAAAATCCCATTCCACCTCCCCTGGGGCAAGGCCTTAGGGGCAACAGGGCACACACCTGGGTGTATGTGGCCCCCAGTAGATAGCTTCAGGTCTCAGCCCCCAAGGGCCTGAGAGCAGGCCCAGGTGGATTGCTCTAGCTGCTTCAGGACTGCTCACAGAGGGGGCAGGAGGATGGGGGGACATACATGATGTTGGCCTTATGCACAGCTGTCACTTTCTTGCGCCCGCTCTCCTGAGCCAGCTTGAAGGCATATTCGGCAATGCGCAGGGACTTGGCCTTGGTGATGATCTTCAGGCTCTCCACCACCCCTGCCACACTCTGAGAAGGGGAAAGAGGAGAAGGGACCTGTGTCCTAGTGGGGACTACCTCGGGGAGCCCATGAGAGCCAAGGTGGCCAAGCAAGCTGGAGCAATGAGGGCCGGGGAAGGCAGCCCTGTCTCTGAGGACTTTTGGCCTCTCCCATGAGCATAGGCCCTACCCTGTGAGGGTACACCTGTTCCAGAGGGTACCCTGTTCCTTAGGGTCTCCCTCAACATGGCCTGTGGCTGAGATCATCCCCACTGCCCATGACTCAAGAGGGTACCTAGGCCTTGCCCACCTCATGCTCCAGGCTGCTGTACTCGCCCTCCGTGTTTTCCCGGACAATGAGGATGTCTATGTCCTTGTGCCGGGTCACCACTCCCGGCAGGCTCTTACAGTGGATGACATTGGCGTAGAGGTCCAGGCTGGTGCTAGGAGGGGAAAGAGAAAGAGGCAGGCTAGGCCTGACTGGCAGCTAGCCGGGGCCAGACTCTGCTGGCATACCCCAACCTGGCCCTCAAGCCACAGCCCTGTGTACTTGGCTCTCACCGAAGGATGTTGTTGCGTGATTTATGGGACGGTGGCAGGTTATGGTTTGTTTCAATGTTGCCTATAGAACACAAAGCAAAACAGGCAGGCTGGAGAGGGCATCCCAGGCTAAGCCACAGTCTGCCACACTCCTCCTTCCTAACCTAGCAAATGTTTGCCAAAGGCTACTTGAACCACAGAAGATTCCAACAACAAAAATACTTCGTGGTACACTAGAACACAACTTCCAATGTAGGACCCATGAGGGCAAAGGTAGGTGTGTGTTTGCGTTTTGTTCAAGATGGGTTTGAGGGAATTAGAAGGGTACCTGGAACATAGAAGGCACTCAATAAATACTCACTGGATGAATAAATGAACAAATAAATGAATGAATAAGGGTTGGCAGCTGGCCAGGAGGCCATGTCATTTCCCATCCAGGGTCTGCCTCAATAGAAAGTGAGCCCTTCTGTTTACTAACAGAGTGGCTGGTCAGGCTGGCGCCGGCAAGGTAACCTTAGCTGTGGTTACTACTGGGCCCCCATGTTGAGGTACTACATGAGCTCCCATTCAAGGGCAGGCAGGAGCTGCCTGGAAAAGACCAGACTGGCCCAGGATATCCAGAGGGAGGGAAGCAGGGGCCAGTAGCCACTACAAGCAGGCAGTAGAGGGTGCCAGGCAGAGCAGCCTTCCTTGGCAGCCCACCAGGGCTACCTAAACCTCTGAACTGCACCCTGCCATGCTGCCTTCACCCAGAGTATCCAGGGCCTCCTGTAGTTGGCATGCAGCCCCCTCGACTAGACTACTAGGACCTGGAGCTCTACCTGGGTTCATCTTTGCTCATATGCTTCTAACACAGAGCAGTTTGCAAAGTGACTGACAGAAACAGTTTACCTGAACCAAACCAAAGAAAACTCAGGAGAGGCTACTAGAATCCCGCCTATACCACCCACAGTTGTGCCAACTGGAGCCAAGGCTACCACAGAGGGTAAGAACTGCATCTGTATAACATTTGGTTTGTGAAAAAAGACTGAGTGTCAAAGCTGACCCCACCAGAGAGAGCTGCCTGAGAAGGGAAGGAGGTGGGGGGAGGGAGCCTGTCACTGGCTAGGCTCACACACAGCTCTTTCCACCACAATCTCAGGGTTATAGTATGAACAGGCCCACAGAAGCTTCTGCTAAGTCTCCAAGCACAAGGGTCTTCTCTAACTAGAAAATATCTGAAATCAGAGGTGTGGGGCCTCCCAAGAGTGAGCTTAGAGGTGTAGGAATTATGCATAGGGTCCTATCCTGGCCTCTGGCCTTGGAGCTCACCCTTCAGGGCCACACGGTTCCGACGGATGGCCATAATGGCATTACAGATGTCTTCTTCATCAGCATTGGAACTCACGTGCACCTCTTCGAAGTCCACAGGCACACACGCATGCCTGGGGCAGAACACAGTCAAGAAGGCTGGCCAAAGCTGCTGGGCACAGAGGCCTCTCCCCTGCTGCTGACTGCCCTGCCCTGGCTCTGGCCAGGAAGAGACTGGGCCCACCTGTGCCAACTGGTGGGACACACTTGAACTTCCCAGTGTACACTGTTACCAGAGCTGGTGCAACCCTCCCCGTACCCAGACCAGCCTGGCAGGATCAGAGGCACTGGGGTGCGAGGCCTGGCCTTACAGGCCCTCCTGCCACTGCCTCACCAAGGGCTTCTAGTGTCCCCTTGGCACAAAGCTCTCAGGGTTCCCAGCTGGGCCCAGGACACAATCCACCCTCGGGGACAACACAAAGGGAGGTGGGCCCAGGGGCTCTGTACCTGAACACGGACTTGACATGCAACATGAGCTCTGGTCCAATACCATCCCCTGGAATCATTGTCACTGTGTGCCGCCCTCCATATTTAGCTGACGGAGGCTGGAAGGAAGGGGATGGTGAAGGTGGGCCTTCAGGCACTCCCACATGCTCCCTAGCTCAGCACCCAAGAGCTCAAGCCAGTTTGCTTCTTCCCACCAGCACTGATCCTGCAGGCTGGGCAAGTGTGAGGTACCAATCAGGGGCACCCCCATCCCAGACAGGACTGCTCCTCTGGGAGTCCCTGGTCAGCAGCAGTCCCCACCCCTACCTGAACTTGGGTCAACCCCAAAGCAATTAAGTCCCCAAATCTAACAGGCAGAGGAGAAGAATAATACTCACAATTGTTTGTTGCTAGAGGGGGAACAGAAAGGAAGAAGACACGATCAGCCAAGGTTGGAGGAACAAGGCTGTGACCAAGGAACTGGGGCCTTTCCCCTGGGGACACTGTCTAGCACAATTCAGGAAAGGGGAGAAGCGGGTAACCTCTGGAGATTGCACCTCACAGGGACACAGAGGACCAGGGACAAAAGAGGCACAGGCAAATATGCACACAGACACACACAGATGACACATTCATACAAAGACACATGTGCACACATACACAAGTGTGCACACACGCAGGCAAGTACTTACTGAAGAGATGCTCCTCCGGTGGGCCTCATGGGCACCTGGAATCTGGCAAAGAGAACCCAAATACCAGCGCTTGTTGTCCAGCTCAGAAAGTCAAGTTGCTCAGGGCTGGTGCTGTGCCGGATACACGCTCACTCATGCACCACCGTCCCGTGAACAACAGCACACACCCTGGCCCCACACAAAGGGCTCTGAAGCCTCTGTTTTCTAAGGACTGGCCCACCTGAAGCACCACAGAAAGTGGTTTCACCCATCCTGCTCCCTTCAGCTCTTTGGTCAATGTATTTAAAAACATGTGTCTCCCCCCCCATTTTTTTTGCTTCTGATTCTATTTTGGCTAATTACTCCTGCGTGGAGCTGTTTGTAATATGGGAAAATTGGCAAACTAAACCTGGTACAATAAGGAAATCATTACTACAAACCACAGGTCCACGACAATGAAAATGTTACCACTTCTTTTGACATCTTCCTTTCTTATGGTCACTACAAAAAATGCACAACAGGGAGATAACAAGTGCTTTTGGGCCCTGGGAAACAACCCTTCAGAGTATAAACTGAAAGCAAATGTGTAGGGAAATTAGCCGTTTCTAAAAGATTCTTAAGAGACTCAATCTCCAGGAAGGCTTTCAGAAAAGACTATAAAACTGCTTCATGGCCTAAGTAGATGACAAATGTCCCTAACTCCCAAATGGGAAACACCTGACAGCTTCAGAGCAAAAGCTACCTAAGCCAAACAGGCCAGGTGCTAAGAAGTAATCTACTGTCTTGGAGGGAGAAAAGAAACCCATGGCTCAGGTCCCACTGCAGGAGGGCTTTCCTCCCTTCCCTGCTGTGCCCCACCTAGAAACACATTCAAGGTAGTGAGTGGCAGAGCCAAAGTCCTCTTTGTGACTTGAAGATGCCCTGCCACCTCCCCACCAGGCAGCAGTAGAGCATTCTAGCCAATGGCAGAGGCATCATAGCCATCTTCAAAGAACTGCGCCTTCCTACTAGAAGTCCAGAAGGCTCAGGTGGAGTCTGACTATCCCATCTGTGTCCACCTGGGCAGCATACAAAAAAGGTCCCCTTGCCTGAGCACTGACAGCGCAGGTGTGCCATTCACCAGCCTGAGACACAGGCTTAGGAGGTGGTGACCACTAGGTCCAGGGCCCCAAGGGTCCCTCGGCTGATCTGTGTAGCACCTGGATCTGCACCACAGGCATACTTGGGACTTTTGTGTCTCCTTTCTACCACCTGTCAAGATCTAGATTCATCTTACTTGTAGGTTCTCAATATAAGTGGCTAAAAGGTGGCTGACACAGCCCTTCATCCAGGGACCCTGCCCTGATGCCCCTAGGCTGCTAAGCTGGGCTCTGGAGGACCTACCTACTCCCCCCCGACCCTAATCTAGGGACATCTCTCCAGGTTATCACTGCCTTGCTCCCTCTGTAACTCCTAGGCCCATGAGAGGACGGGCTGTGTCTGTCTGGTCTCCCACTGTTACCCCAGGTATGCAGCACAATGCCTGGACTAGAGCTGGAACACAGGGGACATTTGCTGAGTGAACAAGCACATCAGAAGAAAGAAATGGAAATTAAGGAGAACTCAGTTCAAATTTACCACTTACTACTGTTTTTTTTTTTTTTTTGACACAGAGTCTCACTTTGTCACCCTCGGTAGACTTCCATGGCATCATAATCATAGCTCACAGGAACCTCAAACTCTTGGGCTCAAGCAATCCTCTTGCTTCAGCCTCCCAAGTAGCTGGGACTACAGGCACCTGCCACAATGCCAGCTGTTTTTTTAGAGACAGGATTTCCAACTCCTGAGCTCAGGCAATCCACTGCCTCAGCAGCCCAGAGTAGTAGGATTACAAGCATGAGCCACCATGTCCAGCCCACCTACTGCTCTTGAGATGGTTTTGTTCCTCATCTGAAATCCACAAAACAAAGATGTCTACTTTAGGTGACTGTTGGAGAGATTAAGTGAGAGGAAGTATGTGAGCTGTTCACAGTCCCTAGGAGGAACTCCTGTTGTGCAAAAGCTTACCCCTTCACCGGCCAGTCCCTTCAGTCAGAGTTCAAGGCTGGTGTCTCAGAGGGATGTGGGGCTGACTCCTGCTGCTTCCAACAGTAATTCCTCCTGGGCTTCAACTGTGGTGGTAGGTAAACCTACCTCTGGAGGTTCCTCCCCCTCCCCAAGCCTGGTTGAGAAACTGTGCACCTCCCCCAAGGATGGCAAACATCACCACCAGAGCTGAACCTCTCCTGTGCCTGGTGCCCACACCAGATATTCCTTTGGGCTGTGGCCAACAATCCAGACAGCTCTCCAGATAGAGTATTTCCCTGACCTTACTTTACAGATGCAGGCACCTTCCTTCAGGGGGTCACAAAGGTTGCCATAGGTTTCTCTGTACAATTACCAAGCAAAGGAGCTCACTATGAGGCTGAGGCAGGATGGGACATGCACATGACTCCCACTTGTCCATCACCTTTTGGTAGTTATACAGAAAGGGCTCCATGGCAGTACATGCGCTTGCTGAGGGGCTCCCACATGCCACATCTTAAGCCTACTGAGGCTCTGCTCTTTGGCATGTTTCTTTCATTTTTTTTTTTTTTTTGAGACAAGAGTCTCACTATATCACTCTCAGTACAGTGCCATGGCATCACAGCTCACAGCAACCTCCAACTCTTGGGCTCAAGCAATTCTCTTGCCTCAGCCTCCCAAGTAGCTGGGACTACAGGCACCCACCACAATACTTGGCTACTTCTTCTTCTTTTTTTTTTTTTTTTAGTAACCACATGAATTTTATTTATTTATTTGTTTTTTGTTTTTCTTTTCTTTCTTCTTTTTTGGGGGGAGGGTTATTTTCCACTTTATCAGTAGTTTCCTTCATTGTTTCCATCATTTCCTTCATTGCTTTCATCATCTGTATTCTAAAGTCCCTTTCTGTCATTTCTAACATTTCTTTATAGGTGGAATCCTCTACAGTAGCTATCTCACAGTCCTTTGAGAGGGTTGCTATGGACTGGTTTTTCATGATGCCAGGAGTTTTCTGCTGATTCTTCCTCATGAGTGATTTCTTTTATCTGTTTCCTTGCCCTAATTTTCCTTTCACTTCCTCTTGATCTTTAAGGTGCAATGCCTCTGGACTAGGGTTTTTTTTGTTTTTTAATTGTTGGGGATTCATTGAGGGTACAAGAAACCAGGTTACACTGATTGTATTTGTTAGGTAAAGTCCCTCTTACAATCGTGTTTTGCTCCCAAATCAGCTATTTCTTTTTTAGTGGGCCCAGGCTGGGCTCAAACCCACCAGCCCTAGTGCATGTGGCCAGCACCCTACCCACTGAACTACAGGCACTGCCCTCTTTTTTTTTCTTTTTTTGAGACAGAGTCTCACTCTGTCATCCTGGGTACAGTGCCCTGGTGTCATTGCTCACAGCAACCTCCAACTCAGGCTAAAGTGATCATCTTCCCTTAGTGTTTCTATTCTGAGTAGAGAAGGGGTCTCACTTTTTCTCAGGCTGGTCTTGAACTCGTGAACTCAAGCAATCTACCCGCCTTGGCCTCCCACAGTGCTAGGATTATAGGCATGAGCCACCGCGCCTGGCCCTTTGGCATGTTTCTGTTAGATTAAGTGCCAATGGCAGCTGCCATGTTTTTCCAGGAGGTCCCAATTGGTGGGAGCCAAAATCTGGGGCTCTTCTCTTAATGGTTCTCATGCCCAGAAAAACCTGCCTCAGGCAAAGAACTGCCCAGCTATCAACCATTCACTGTGCCCCACTCCCATCCTAGCACACATACAAGCTCACTCACACAGAGGAGGTTAGGGAGGAGACAGTACCTTAACCAAAAACCTACAGGAACCTAGCTGCTAGAGACATTGATGCCTCTGGAAAACTTCTATATACTGTAGTCCTTCCACCAGCAGGTTAGAAGCCAGTATTTTAAAGAGAACTCCCTAAGGCACAAGCAGTCTCCCCCAGGGATCAGACAGGAAACATAGCAAGCAGAGGTGTCCACAGGAAGTGTCAGCAAAGTCACAGAGTTCTAGAAAGTCAGTGCTGGCAGGATCTTTTGAGACCATTAAGTCCTCTTCCCTCACTGGACAGAGGAGAAACAGGAACCCAGAGAGCTGAGGGGACTGGCCAAGAGCCACACAATGGGTTAGTGCAGTGGTTTTCAACCTTCCTATACAGTTCCTCATGTTGTGGAGACCCCCCAACCATAAAATTATTTTCGTAGGGTTGGTTGGGATCCCAAGGAAAGAAGCACTGAACACCAAGGTGATCATTGCAAAGCATCTATTAGGGCAGCGGTTCTCAACCTGTGGGTTGCGACCCCTTTGGGAGTTGAACTACCCTTTCATAGGGGTCACCTAAACACATCCTACATATCAGATATTTACATTACGATTGTAACAGTAGCAAAATTACAGTTACTAAGTAGCAACGAAAATAATTTTATGAAAAGAAAAAAAGAAAGAAAATAATTTTATGGTTGGGGGTCACCACAACATGAGGAACTGTATTAAAGGGTCCCGGCATCAGGAAGGTTGACAACCACTGGGTTAGTGGAAGAGTGAGGCCTGGAGGTCTTACCTCTTATCCTCCAGGGCCAGTGGGGTTGCTGTTGCTTCAGATGGTTTCCAACCCATCCCTGACCTAATTTATCCTCATCTTAAGTGTGTGTAAGGAAAGGGGAATCAAACCTGAATAACCAAGACCCCAGACACAGAGCTTCGTAAACAAAAACCCCTCCTCTCACAACCTACCGCCCCCGTCAGCCTCAA
This sequence comes from Perodicticus potto, assembly GCA_963574655.1. Classification (NCBI taxonomy): domain Eukaryota; kingdom Metazoa; phylum Chordata; class Mammalia; order Primates; family Lorisidae; genus Perodicticus; species Perodicticus potto. The sequence continues at coordinate 38,782 of CAUYRH010071772.1, forward strand.
AAATGCTAGCTCCCTTCTATTCCAAGAGCCTCAGGGGAAAGTATCTGAGGCTCTAAGAATGTGAGAGGGATCAGGAGTGACTAGCAAAGTCCGATTCTTTGCCACCAGGACAGGTGACAAAAGTGTTCAAGAGAGGGAAACCCAAAGAGGATCAGAGTCTCGGGATGGGATTCCCAGAGCGGCAAGAGAAAGGCGGGCCAGGACACGTGACTACCTCAGAAGAGCTCCGACAAGGACACTGTGGAGGTGAATGAAACCCGGTCTTCTCGGCCCACTCTCCCGGCCTGTCCAGAAGGCCCCCACCACCTGGTGCAGACCCCTGAAGTAGTTAGATCAGGGCCAACTTTGGCCAATCTACTCACTGACAGTGGAGGCGGCCAATGAACCCTGGCATACAGCCCTCTCCCCGCCCCGCGTGGGGCCCACAGCCAATCGGACTCCAGGCTGCTCCGGGAGCAGCTGTTCCCCAAGTAACACCCCAGCGAGCGCCGCGATTGTCCCGTGGTCTGCTCCCTCCTCACCTCCCAAGGACGACAGAGAAGGGCTGGCCTGAGCACTGCCTGAGCAATACCGCCAGCAGCCTTCGCCACCTTCAGCGCCATGACGGAAAGAGAACCACCTCACGCCCCGATGTGCAAGACACCACCCTCGCGAGAGTTGCTTGAGGCCAGCAGTCTTCGAGGTTGGCGTGGGCCCGGCTCTGCGCACGCGCGGCCGCGCCGATTCCCACTCCCTCTTCCGGCGCCTGTTGCTTCGCCGTCGCCGTCGCCGCCGCCGCCATCTTGTGGGGGGTGACCAGCTGGACCCGGGTCTTGGGGAGGGGACACGTCAATGCAGCCAGCGACGTCACGAGGCCAGGCCAGCCGGGCTAGCCGGCGTGCGATTGGCTGCCGCTGTGACTTACGCGTCGCGCTTCCTCGTCTGCCCCTCGTGTTCAAGGGAGCTCTTTCCCTTTTTCCCTCGGTCGAGAAGAGGCTATGGCGGCGATGGCATCACTCGGCGCCCTGGCGCTACTCCTGCTGTCCGGCCTCTCCTGCAGCTCAGGTAGCGGCCAGGCCAGAGCTTCTTGCTGGCTAGTCTCTGTCAGGTAGTGCTGAGGGAAGGAGGGGTGCGGGTGAAGTGAGGGTCTGTTTGGCCCTTCCCTGGGGCTCGTCGCTGTGGACCGGGCCTTCCAACAAGAGGCAGGTGGCCTCGGGGCGCGGCGACTAAAGCACCACACACGCTTACCCAGTGGCCAGAAACAGCCAAATTTTTTCCCGTTTGCTCATGCGAAGGAAAGTCCCGGAGTCTCCACTGTCGCCCAGCCCCTAGCTCTGGCAGGGTGACTCACGTCCCTGCTCTATGGCGAGGTCGCGGCGGGGGGTCACCTGAGCTGCTGCTGTGTGGGCCAGGCTTCCTGGGGAAGTAGGAGCGGCGGAGAGCTAATGCGGGGCGAATTACATAGGGACCTGAAGAGGCGCGGGGAGGGGGGGGGACCTTGAGTGTCAGTCCAAAGACTGTCTGCTTTTTCCGAGGCCTGGTTTACCTTCACCTGGTTCTCTGCAGAGCCGAGCCGCGACCCTATCGATTTACATTCCTGAGCGATCCTTAACACCTGGCGGCAGGGCTCCCTCTCACTGGGGTCTAGAGCGTGTGCAGGACGATGTTGCCGATGTCAGCGCGCTATCTGGGGCCCGGACTGGGCGGGGCTGTTTTCAGCATAGTTGCTGTCCTGCCTTAACTTCATACCAGGGCCTTTGGTGCCTGGAGTGACCTTGTCACCCTCCCATCAGGAATTCCTTGTGCAGTAGCCAGAGACATCTCCAAAGGACAAATCTGGTTATGAAACCTTTTAGGGGCTCCACAGTATCCACATGAAAAAAGCTCAACTCAGCAGGACACAAAAGGGCTGTGAGACCCAGGCCCTGAGAACTGACCCCCACTACCATTCCCAAGCATCAGCCTCCTGTCTAGACCCAGCACCTCCTCTGATTTCCTGAGCTTAAGCTGTCCCTCTACCAGGGCATCACATTCAGAGAGCAGTTGGCTGAGAACTTGCCCACTTGGGGTAGCATTTGCTTCACACCCTCTCGTGTAGCTGGCACCCTTCCTTTGTTGTGGCCCTCTGTGGTTCTGGAGATGGCTAAACTAGGGTCCTTTCTGTCAGAGTTGCACAGTTTAAGGGGACAATTTGTGCTTCCAGACCCAGAGCCTCTCCTATTTGCTTCCCTGAGGAAACACTGGAACCACTCTTACCCTTCTGTCAGCTGGCTGGGGCCAGAGATCTTTTCCCTCATCTTGAAAGCTGCAAGCATTGCCTGTATCCCACTTGCTGTCTCTGCTGAGGATGCCTTCACTGAACTGTCTGGGCTCAGCATGCCCCCCTGGGCTTCTAGGGTTTTCCAGGGCCAAGGCAGGTTGTTAATGTGGCCAACCCATCATAGGTGCAGGCGCTGACATGAGTGTTACATTGACTCCAGCCCCCATCCACACCAAACACACACATACTCGCTCCCTTCTTCATCTCAAAGAAGTATCACCTCCACAAAGCCAACCTTGCCTTCCCTCAACCATTCCACTTTGCCACTGCATTTCTGACTGAGCACTCAGATCTGAATCCCATATCCTGTCTAGAAGAGGAAGAAGGGTCCTGTGTGTCCTCAGCTGCCTGGGCCTGGAAAGTGTGGCCTTGCAGTCCCTTCTGCCTTCAGCTTAACACACTCAAGCTGAACTTACCCAGGTGTCTGTGCCTCCTCCCCACAGCAGAGGCCTGTATGGAGCCCCAGATCAATCCTTCCTACTATACCACTTCTGACGCTGTCATTTCCACTGAAACTGTCTTCATTGTGGAGATTTCCCTAACGTGCAAGAACAGGGTCCAGGTAAGGCAGTGTGGGGGTCAGCCAGGAGAGTACAGGGGTGAAAGGTGGGTGTAGGGGTGTGAAGTGCTCCTCACTGGCAGTTCACAAGAGTCTGACCTGAGGCCTCATGTCAAAAGAGAGAGAATAAGGATTCCAGGGGTGTGGGAGAGATCAGGACATGGCAAGGCCAGACTCTGGCAAGTGTTTATACATTATTTTCTTAACCTGCTTTGTATACTTTGCCTATATACATTAACATGGGGTGGGTACTGTTTCCAGAATGAGTGTCTGGAACATGAGAAAGGGTCAAGGTCAGCCCCCAGGCCCCTCCATCCTTTTCTGGTTGCTGTTTGCCAATGCATCTATTTGGGTGGGGTTTTTTTGGGGGGTTTTTTTGTTTGTTTGTTTTTTATTAAATCATAAAGAGGTAGATAATGTATACATTAATGCATTTATGGGGTATAATGTGCTGATTTCATATACAATTTGGAATGCTTACATCGTACTGGTTAATATATCCCTCCCCTCATTTAATTACTGTGTTAAGACATTTATACTCTATACTTAATAGATCCAACACGTAACTTTGCAATATGCACCATAGGTGTGATTCCACCATTCACTCTCCCACCATGTGACCTCCCCCTCTTTCATCTTTGGCCATAGTTGTGATCTATTCATCATATGAAAGTGTGAGTGGGCTCGGCACCTGTAGCTCAAGCAGCTAAGGCGCCAGCCACATACACCAGAGCTGGTGGGTTCGAACCCAGCCAGGGCCTGCCAAACAACGAAGACAAGTACAACCAAAGAATAGCCAGGCTACTTGGAAGGCTGAGGCAAGAGAATCGCTTAAGCCCAGGAGTTGGAGGTTGCTGTGAGCTGTGACCACAGCACTCTACCCAGGGTGACAGCTTGAGGCTCTGTCTCAAAAAAAAGTGTGAGTGATTGTAAATTGGATTCATAATAGTACTGAGTACATTGGCTATTTTTTCCTCCATTCTTGAGATACTTTACTAAGTAGGATATGTTCCAGTTCCATCCATATGATGTTTGGGTGTTTTTAACTTCAAGATTGAGGATGCCTGGTCTCAGCCCCTGACCTGCATTTGCAAAAGTCCAAAGCAGGAAGTCAGGCATTTTTCTGATTCAATAATCCTTAGTTGAAATACCCCTTGGGCAGTCCATGCCCATTTGGCATTCCTTGACTCTGGTACCTCCCTTCAGAGAAATAACAAGGACATTTTGAATATCCCACCCCTGTTCACAGTTAATAGGCTCATTGTGGGTTAAGTTAGCCTGGGACATTGGGGGGTTCTGACCCTCTCCTCCTTCAGGGAAGACAGAGAGAGATAGTGACAGTTGGTTTCCTAGATGGCTCTGGGTTGTTCCAGACCTTACATGGTGCTTCCTGCCAGACACACTGCAGCCCCCCACTGGGCCTGACCTCTCTGCCCATTTTGAGAAGAGGTAGGTGACTCTCCCTTTGTCTCTTCACCCAGAACATGGCTCTTTATGCTGATGTTGGGGGAAAACAATTCCCTGTCACCCGTGGCCAGGATGTGGGGCGTTATCAGGTAAGGGTGCTGAGTTTGAGGCTGTTGAGGGAGGCTGCCTGTTCATTGGCATGACTTGAAGGGGTGGCCCAGTAGGGCCCATGGCTCAAGGGCAGTGCTGTGTTGGCACTGGCGGGGAATCCCCTCATGTGTCCACTCTGCCCACCCTGTCAAACACACCCAACCCAGGTGTCCTGGAGCCTGGAACACAAGAATGCCCACGCGGGTACATATGAAGTCAGATTCTTTGATGAGGAGTCCTATAGCCTCCTAAGGAAGGTGAGTGTGGCCCAGAGCCCTCCAAGACCTAAAGGAGGAAGGGCATGCCCTGTTTCTACAGCGTTCTCTAGCCCACTTCTCCTGTGATCCCTTCTCCTAAAGCTTTGCTCTACTGGAGGGTCTGCTTATACAGAGCAGGCTGGCCGTGTGGCAAGTCCTGAGTCAGATGGGCACCTTTCTGTGCTTCTGGCCCACTTGGCCCTTCCTCATGTGGCTCTTGTCTATTTCTCTTCTCTTTTGGGTCTTAGGCAGCATTCCTTCCTCTCCTAGCCCACCCCACCCAGGTAGCCCATCTGGTACTATCTGACCCCAGCACCTCCCTTCCAGGCTCAGAGAAATAACGAGGACGTTTCGATCATCCCACCCCTCTTCACAGTCAGTGTGGACCATCGGGTGAGTAGCCTGTTCCCAGGGAAATTGGGAGCTATGGCATACCTCTTCTTTTTTGGGGGGTAGGGGGTCAGGGCTGAATGAAGGTTGTTATCTCTGCAACTCCAGCCCCAGCTGCTAGGCTGTGATTAGCCAGCATGTCTTTGTCTCCCTGATGGAGGGTGACTGAGGCTGGCCAGTTCATTCACCTATTCTCTGCTGAGCTAGCTTTTTTTTTTTTGAGACAGAGCCTCAAGCTGTCACCCTGGATAGAGTGCTGTGGCATCACAGCTCACAGCAACCTCCAATTCCTGGGCTCAAGCAAGTCTCCTGCCTCTGCCTCCCGAGTAGCTGGGCCTACAGGCGCCGCCACAACACCCGGCCATATTTTGGTTGCAGCCGTCATTGTTTGGCAGGCCCGGGCTGGATTCGAACCCGCCAGCTTAGGTGTACGTGGCTGGCGCCTTAGCCCGTTGAGCCACAGGCTCCAAGCCTGAGCTGGCTTTTGATCTCCTTTCTTGCAGGGTACCTGGAATGGACCGTGGGTCTCCACTGAGGTGCTGGCTGCAGCAATTGGCCTTGTGATCTACTACCTAGCCTTCAGTGCAAAGAGCCACATCCAGGCCTGATAGTGTGTCCTCAGCCCTCCCTTGCTTCCTTTAATAAACAGTCGCTGGCTGTCAGGAGTACATTCAGGACACAGGGTTCCTCCTAGCTCATATGCTGGGGCCTAGCATCCCTTTGTCTGCCTAGATAGACAAGAAGTCACTGAGTGGGAAAGGGGCTGGCTTCAATCCTGAACTCCCTCCCCCAGTGAAGCCTTTCTTGCCTAGTCCCCACAGTGCCCTGTGTCCACTTTCCCTGTGTCTCTCCTGATTGCTTGCATGGTTTGGGGTTGAGGGCGTGGAGGTTGTCCCCTCTCCTGTCCAGCACATGACCTCATCTGACAAAGAAGACTCTCCTTCCTTGGTCCCTGTGGCAGCCTAGGGAAGGACCCTTTGACTTTCCTGGTGTGCCTTGGTCTGGAGAGCAAGAAGGAGGGCTCCTCTGCCACACCTGCCATTAGGAACAGCATCTGTCCTGGCCAGGGAAGGGAGAGGCCCTTCCCAACTTCCCCCAAGTCCAGGCAGTCAGCACCGTGGTCACACACAGAGACACAGCCAGCCTGTCTTCACAAATCGCTCCTGCATTTGGAGCTCTGGGCATGAGCCACACACAGAAGCACTCTTCATGCTTTGCTTGGTGAGCACAGTGAGCGACCCCATCTTGCTGATGTGGTCAAAGCTGGCGTGTGCCAGCCACCTGCAGCACACAGCTATCCAGAGGGGACCACCTGGTGCCACTTCACAGGATACCTTTCTAGATTAGAAAAATATTCCTACACCTCTAAGGAGCTGTTTCTGCCTCTCCAAAGAGCATTGGCTCTCAGGACACTGGGCAGGAATCCTTGCTGGTATTCCACCTGCCAGCCCACTACACAGGCCTGGTGCGTGCTGGTCACTGGCTAGCTGAATGATATTCCTTAGTGCCTCCCACACCTGGTTAGGTATTAAAGGTCCTGGGGTGCAAAAGAGCTGGGTACAAATCCCAGGTGAGCCCTTTTCAGCTGTGACATGGTGACAATATCTACTCCAAGGTGCCTGTGAAGGGTCACTGTGGAACAGGCTGGCAACATCTCTAGGCATCTGTGTGATCTCTCACCATTGGCTGTTACTAGAGAGAAGCAGAACCCCCCCCTCCCCCAGAGGCTGTACTGGAAAAGGAGAGAAGATCCAAAACCCACCTAGGAGGGAAGGGGCTCCTCACTACCTGGGCTATGCCAGCACACAGTGACAGCTTGAAGTGAGGGTGGCTTGTGGCCAGTTTACAGGGGCATGAGGAAGCTCCTAGGAGAGCTGGGGCTGGAAGTAGAGGACCAGGCCACCCTAGTTTGGACAACTGGTGGAGTTTCTGGATTCCAGAGATGAGGACCAGTGCTGGGAGCAACACCTGCTCCAATCTCTGGCAAAGGTGCAAATGGCTGTTCCCAGTATTCTGCCAACAGCAGAGTGGAGTAGGCATAGTGACAGCTATCTATTGCCCAGTCCTCAAGCTGTCACCCTGGGTAGAGTGCTGTGGCACCACAGCTCATAGCGACCTCCAATTCCTGGGCTCAAGCAAGTCTGCCTCAGCCTCCCAAGTAGCTGGGACTACAGGCGCCTGCCACAACGCCTGACTATTTTTTGGTTGCAGCTCCCTTCGTTTGGTGGGCCCAGGCTGGATTCGAACCCGCCAACTCAGGTGTACGTGGCTGGCGCCTTAGCCGCTTGAGCCCCAGGCGCCGAGCCCTAGTTGTTCTTTTTGTTCTGCTTCACCACCCAACCCAATGGCAGTAGAGTCTGAATGTGAAGTCGTCCTTCCCCACCATAAGCAGCCAAGTGCTGCCAGCCTGCTTGGTACCACTTCTTTCTGAAGCAGCTAAGGCACTGCAAGCTCTGGTCCTGTCTTGACCCGCATCATATAAGCACTGGAGAGCACCTCACCAGAGGAAGTATGTGGTGTCTCTTTAGAGCCATCAGAGTGAGCTGTTCAGCAGCTAGAGGTGGTGGCCAACGGAGCAGTTTGCCTTGGCTACTGGTTGCTCCTGCCAGTTTTCCAGAGCACAGGCCAAGCCTTTGGAGCCTCGTCTTCCTCCCAAGGGGAAAAAGCAGGGGGCTGGTCTCAAGAGTGGAGTGTACCAAACCCTCTACTGGAGAGGCCCTGAGGGGTGGCAGAACCAGCATCTCTGGGCCCCTGCTTCCTGCCTCCCTTCCCAGCTTGGCCATGTGACCTGCATCCTGTAGCCCAGCCTTCTCAGCAGTGGGGCTCCAGGCTTCTGGGAACAGGCGCTGGCATTTTTCTCACGCCCTTCATCTCCAGTCACTGACTTGCTGCCCGGATCTCCGGGCCTGTGTGTTATCTCAAGAGGACTTTACAGCAGGCAGCAATATGCCACTCCTGGAGCTGTCCCTGTGGCTTCACGCTGGCAGATGGCAAGTGGCTGGCTGTGCTGGCTGGAATTGAGTGTTCCTGAGACAGAAGGGCCCTTGCAGCCATCTGGTGTTCAACTGGCCAAAAGACATTCATTTGGTGCCTTCTATGCACTTGGCACCTTGTTGGGCACTACAAGATCCCCAAATGAGTGACTTCTGCCCTTCAGAAGCCTGCAGTTCCATTTAGGTGTGGAACCTGCTTCCCACAGATATTAGAAGCTGATGCAGCCTCCCTCATGCACATGCCAGCAGCCACTCTGTCTGTGGAAGTGAGCAGGCCTAGTCTGAAGTCAAAGACTTCTGCCTTCCTTCTGCATCTGGTCACAATCCCGTGACTGTGCCTCACCTCCCACATTTGACTGTTCAGTGACAAGCCAAGCAAGCTAGAGGATGGCTTTAAACAGGTCCTGGCCCTGTCTGCCTCCATCCCCAGCCCCATCCCCCATAGCAGCGGGTGAGAAGGAACACAGGGAGGCCCGATTCAACCAAGTAAAAAGGCAGCTTGCTTTATTCTCAAGACGAGGGCAGGGGCAGGGGCTCTCCAAGCCTGAGAGGCAGCCTGGTTCACCCATGTGGAACTTGAGTGGGTTGGGGCAATATCCCTGGGTCAGCCCATTGCCTCTCGCTGGGGCCCAGGCCGCAGGTCACCAGCAAGTCTTCCAGGGCCAGACCTGAGCTCTTCCACTGGTATTCATGGGGCTTGGCTTCTAGGCCCTTGCTGCTGAAGCCCCCACTCCAGAGGGCATCACGCACAGACCCAGGCTACGATTTCTTCTTGGATGGACACTGCCCCCTCAACCCCTGCAGTCGTGGTCTCCCTCAGTCAATGGGGATGGACCTCTAGAGGCCACTAGGACAGCTGCTTCCCATTCCTCCACCTTCCCCCCCTTCCCGCCCACCCCCCCCTCCTCCCCCCACCTCCTTCCCGGCCATCACTGGAGGGAGGTTCCACCTTTGTCAGGCTGCCTGAAGGAGCTGCCAGCCCCCAGAGCAGGTCCACAAAACAGAAAAACAACTATTGGCAAGCACAGAAGGGGAAAAAACCACAAAAATCAGGGGTGCCTTTGTCTAGAAGTAAACTGCGGCTCACAGCAGCAGGGAGAAGCCATGCTTAGCAGCTAAGCCAGACATTCTCTTGTGCTCAGGATAGCCACCAGTCTTCCTCACCTCCCCAGTGTAGCTCGACTGCCCCCGTCTCCAAGTACACGGGTCAAGAGAGCTGTGTGTGTGAGTGTGTGAGATGTATGCACATGGCCACACACACACACAGCTGAAGGGGTGCCTGTTACAGATGTGCCCCCAATGATGGCCACCAACACAGTTACTTTGGGGAGATGGAAGCAAGTGATGCAAGAAAAGTGTCCTTTCTGCTCAGAGGCTTCTCTTTGCTAACAAAGCCACGTGCGCACACACATACACACAGAAACACACTCGATTTTAAGGAGAGTGAAGGCCTGAGCCCAGGAGGACCTGGGCCAGGCTCTGCCAGGGTGGCTCACACGGTGGTGACCGAGAGCAGGGGGTTGTACACCCGCTTGCCATCGGCCGAGCGCGCACCATGGGCCAGCATCTCCTGGATGGTGATCCAGTTGTCCAGGATCTTCTTGTTCCGCTTCTTCATGGTTTTGCGGTGGCTCAGAGCAATGATGTTGAGTTCAGGCTTGCTGTCATTGTTCTGCTGCTCCCGCAGACACTCCAGCCGGCTCTGCATCATGAACTCACGCCGCTTCCGCTGCTCCCGGGCCCGGATCAGGTGCTGCTTGCGCTCCTCCTTGCTCCAGTAGCGGCCCATCTTCATCTCACTCACTGCATCGTCATCCGTGGTCATGCCACTACGCTCCTCCCGGATCTTCAGGGCACGGGCTTTCAGAAGCCGATCCCGCACGGGCCGCTTGGCTACATAGCGGGTCCCGTCGCTGCGCACCTTCACCTTCCACTCCATGCGGGGTGCCTCGGTGGCCGCCACCCCGCTCACCCGAGGGCCACCAGCCAAACTCAGGGGGCCATGGCCTAGCTCCTCCAGGCCTCGTGGAGGGGCTAGCTGCATACAGCTATGGTAGTGCTGGCTCTCTTGGCCCTGGCCACGGTGGCGCCGCGAGAGGTAAGGGCTGCCTTCAGGGCCCACGTGCTCCAGAGCCACTGCAGCCTTGGGGTTGCGGCGGACGCGCTCCTCTGCGTGCTGTCTCCGGGGTGAGGCTTCAGATTCCCGGGACAGGGATCGGAACTTAGCGGGGCTGCCCTGTGGAGGACCTGCCCTGGCTGGCGCCGCAGCAGCAGGGCCAGGAGGGGTCTGGTTCAAGTTGGAGTTGCCAGTGGCCGCCCGCCGCAGGGGACTCTCTGGCAAGGGCTCCGCAAGCAAAGGGGTGCTGCGGCAGCTCTCTCCCGTGTTGTAGGCGCTGGTGCTATCTTTGTCTGACTTCTCGGGCAGCTCGGAGATGTCGGACAGCTCATGCTTCTTGGGCTCGCTGGCTGCTAGGTCGTAGAGGCTCTCCTCCTCCAGCAGCCAGGCCTTCATGCAGCGTTCCCGCAGTTGTTGCATCTTCTGCGCACGCAGGATATTGCGGCACTTGAATTCCAGGTGACGAAGCTCCTCCTCCAGCATAGCCATCTCATGGCCCAGGCTCTCATTGCGGTTGACATCCAGGGCGTTGTTGCCACCAGAAGCCCGAGGGAAGATGAGGCCCAGCTGGTTGCCATTCTCCAGGTGGCACTTGATCTCTAGAAGCTCCCGGTAGCGTTCATACTCCTCATCTGTGAGGCCAGGGACATCACCCCCTCCCAGCCCCGCCCCCTCAGCCAGCAGTGAGTCCATGCTGAAATGGAAGTCGCGGCTCTGCAGCACATCCCCTTGCAGGCCAAACTTGCGCAGGCTCCCAGGGGTGTTGGTATTGCTTGGGGGCTCATCCCCCAGCAGGTCATGCTCAGAGCTCTCCTCATTTCGGGTACTCTCGTCTGTGCGGCCTACCCCGCTGTCCAGCTCCTGGCTGTTGCTCAGGCCTGGGCCCGCATCAGGAGCTGCCTTCTCCTCTTCCTGTCCAAGCTGGGACAGAGACAAGCACCACTCAGATGGGTCCCACACACAAGAGAAGTTACAGGAGGTCTGGTTCACTTCCCCACCAAGGCTGGGAGACCACACACCTCCCCAGCCCCTTCCACCTTCCTCACCTGCTGGGCAGGGGGTGGGTTCAGCTTCCGGCCCCGCAGGTCCCCCTCATGCTCAGAGCCAAAGTCATCCAGGAAGTCATCCCGGTCACTGTCCTTCCACCGCCTTGCAAGCTACAGAGAAAGGCCTCACTGTCCCCACAGCTTCAGGGACCTCCCCCAACACCCTCTGGTCCCCTCTAAGCACCATGCTTGGCCTCACAGTTTCAGTGAAGGTGAGTAATACCAGGGAAAGAGGTCATGGCCCATTCAGCCATTAGAGGCTGGAAGCAACACCACCATGTCTATACCTTAGTCTCATCTCAGCAGCTTTGGAGACAGAAAGCTCAATGTCAGGGGCCCCAGGTCACCCTACCAGGCACACACACCTGGCTCTCAGGCCGGGCCACCAGCAGAGAAATGTTGGTGTTCTCTTCCTGGCTCAGGATGGCCACTGCCTCTTCCCGGTTCTGGACGTCCACACCATTAATCTGTGACAGGCCAAAGTCAATCAAAACAAGGATACTAGGGAGGGCCCTGGGGCAGGCCTTGGATGGGTACAGGGAGCCCAGGCACGCTGAGCAGGGCTGGGCTCTGAGAGGATGTAACTAAGTGGAGGATGACAGGAAGAGGATAGCTTGGCCTTTGCAAGAGCACTTATGTGCTCACAGGACAGCGTGGAGTGGGGATGAGGGAGCCAGGGAAGTGCCAAAGCAGCATGGGTCCTAGATGTCAGCAGATCCCACAGGCACATGGAAGCTCCTTAAAGCTGGTTAAGCAGAAGAGAGATGAGAGAGGCCCAGGTGTGGGGCCTGGTATCCAGCGAGGCTTAGTGGGACAGCACTAGGGGACAGCTGAGGAGAGGCAGCAGGGCCACTGGGCACAGCAGAGCCTAGGGTCAGGCCTGTGGCCTGTGAGATCTCACCTGGATGATGCGGTCTCCTTCGCGGATCCGGCCGTCTTTGGCTGCAATGCTGTTGGGATTTACCTGCAGGACACACGCATCTTGGAGAGTTGGCATCTACGGAGCCCCTTCAAGTAGGAAGGGGAAGCCTCACCCCAGGCACCCCAAGCTAGCTAAAGGTTTCCTCTCACTCCCACTCTAGCTTAGTGCCCAGGACACAGGAGCAGAAGGCCACGGGCTGGCGACTCTCCTCAGCCACTGCTACCAGCACTTCTGTGCTCTCCTACACAGAAGGCTGTTACTTGTGTCAGCCCTGGAGCTTAATGGCAGTGCAATATTTTCCATCAGGAAGGTTGACTTCATTGGGATGTTGCTAATGTACAGAGCATCCTGTGGGGGTACACAGATGCCTGCCCAACACACACAGGTAGGAGACCTCTGCCAAGCCCCGGGCGGCTGGCCACAAGATGTAGGAAAGAATGAAGCCTGTCTAGGACCTGGTCCTGGCTTATCCTGTCCTGGATGCTGTCCTACGCTGGACTTGGGTTTCCTTCTGCAGACCCCCAGCAGGGACCTGCGATGGATGCCCTATCTCTGGAAGTTGGGACCCTGTGGGCAGCCTCTATCTTCTGTGTGGGCCATGTGGAAAAGCCACAGGACTATAGTGGCATGGGAGGCTCTCCTGGGCCTGGCCCTATGTCAGTGCCGCCTGCGTACCTCTCCAATGTAGATGCCCAAGTCTTCCTCGTCGTCCGTGCGGTAGCACACCGTCAGGCCAAGCTTGTCTCGGTGGCTGCTTTTGTACAGCTCCACCTCCTGCCACAGGGGCAGAAAGCCCAGGAAACACATGAACAAGGGACCCCGCAGCGCCCTTATCTTCCAAAGTCCCCTGACCTGGCCCTCAGCTTTGAGGGCTTCTCTTACCATCCCAAACGGTGCGTGTGTTCCACGGTCTCCCCATTGGGAAGTGCCCGAGACATGCATAGATGCACAGGACACAGAGGACACAGACGTGTGGGACATGGACTCACCAACATGGACGAATGCACAACCTCACCCGTGCCCTCCCTGACTCAGCCAGGCATACGCTGGGAAGGCCAAGAGACCTGGCTGCCTGAGGTCAGCAGGAGCCAGAACTGAGCAGGGCTGCGTGAACTGCCCAGGATGGGCTCCCAATGCTGCCTGTGGGCCCTAGCCAGCTGCCCAGCTCACCTCATACTCCAGTTCATCCATACGATCTGCCTCCTGTGGGCCGCCCTCCATGAACTCCGCCGGGTCATAATACTCATGGCTGATGGGGGGGCTGCCCAGGAGAAGGGGGGGAGGTCAGGCCAGCCATCCGCTCCTCTCACACCCTAGCTCTGGCTCCTGGGCTGGTTGCCTCTCCAGAACCCTCTCTTGAGCTACATGCAATCATTCGGAGATCAGGAATGCTCCCAAATGGGAGGACAGCGGGTCACACTGCAGACCCAGGCATGTCTAGCTCTGTCTCCCAAACCAGACCTCTCTGACCACACTGGCTGTTGCCCTGCCCGCCCAGCACTGGCCCCACTCATGCAACGCCCCCAGGAGTTAGCCAGGCCCTGGAGGACTTTTGCAAAGCAGAGGGAGACCCACTGTACTCCAAGGGCTGACCTCTGGGCCCTAAAGCTAAAAGTTGGCTGCTCAAGGCCTGTGGCCTACCTCTATGCAAAGAAGGGGCATCCTAGGACCACCTTCCTGTAGCCTGGGCTAAGATTAGCAGTTAAGGCAGCACTCATGTGGTCATGAGCCACCAGGGTGGATGAAAGGCCCTTCTTCTGAGCAGGCCGAAGAAAGAAGCAGAAGAGATGGAGGAAATTCAGAGCAGGCAGAAGAATGGGACAGACAAGGGATGCAAGAAGATTCAAGGAGTGATGCTCGTGAGGCAGAAGAGGACAGATGATGGAGGAGGAAGAGGAGCTGAGGATCTCAGCCCTGGCCAGCTGGGTGGCTCAAGGAGCCACATTTCCAGCAGTGACAGCCTACACTCACAGGAAGGTCTTCCCTCGGCCCTGAGGTAGAGGCAACTGGAGCCTGCCTGGAAGCCTACCTTGCCTCCTTCACTGCTGGTGCCCAGCCTGAGGCTAAAAGCCTGGAGCTTTCTGAGCCCTCAGGTGGCAGTCATTTCTGGAGGTCAAAGAGCCTGTGCTCTGCCTGAGAAGAACAGGCTGAGTTGGGATCTCCCTGCCATGCCCAGAGCTGCATCAATGTAGCCTGTAGGCAGCATGGGCACAGCTGCCCCTGGTAGCATGCCCTCTCTGGAGGCAGGGCCCGGGGCCCTCCTGAGGGCGACTCACAGCTCAGAGAGGACGTACGGCTCCAGGATGGCCATGGGTGGGATGGGCGGGTGCAGCTTGCCCAGTGCCATGATATGCTCGAAGGTGATGTCGGTCTGAGTGCCACTGTCCACCAGTTGCAGGTCAGGGCAGGAGCTGTCCCCCCGGAGGCGGGGGCTGCGTCTCAGCACCTGGATCACCAGGGGCTCCTTGGAGGAGCGCAGGGCCTCTAGAGTTTGCTCCTGAGACAGCCTGGAGAGCTCCTTTCCGTTCACCTGCAGCAGAGACACGCCTGCATGAGAACCCTCCGGAGGTCCGACAACCAGCACCCCCATCCACTCTCTACCCACGGCCCTGGCTGCCCTTGGTGCCCTCATTCCTAGAAAACCCCACTGCTCAGCCCCAAGGAGTGCTGTTTGAGGAGGGCAGGCCACACCAATGGCCTTCCTGGCAGGGACTGTTTACCCAGATGGTGGTCATGCTCTCACCCCAGACTAAAACAGCCTTCTGTCTCCTTCATCAAGACCCACCCACCCGATTTTCTCCTTTCTCCCACCAGGACCTGCTCCTCCTTCAGGCAGCACTGAGACCAGAGATAGCATCTAGAAGATCCAGAAAGTTCCTTGGCAATGACCGAACAATGGCACTGACCAACCCTCAGTAAGCATCTATGTTGTGCTCATCCAAGGTCAAGGCAGGAGGATGACTTCAACTCCTCTCCAGCTGGGCTGAGCCTGTCAATACTTGTCTATTCTTTAGGGAAGGCTGGGGCCAGCAGAGAGAGACAAGTAAAGAGATGCATAAGAGATAAGAACACAGCCCTGTGTCCTCACAGCGGCCACTGGCTTGCCAAAGAGGACAGGTCTTGACACACGAGAAACCTCCTTGAGTTAAAAGCTGGCCTAAGAGATATGCCAAGGGAGGGACCCTTATCAAACCACCACCATTTCTTGAGCACCTGCTGTGTACCAGGTTTCTGGAAGGGCTCCTAAGGTGGGTCCTCATTAAATCCTAATCCCCAATAATCTTGAGGGAGATGCCATTATTGCCTTCACTTTGCAGATGGGGAAATTGGAACATAGCAAGGTGAAGGCACTAAGTCAAGGTTGAGAGCCAAGACTGATTGCAGAGTGGTCAGGATGGGGGAATGGGGAGGCCCTCATGGGCCAGGCCCCAAAGAAGCAGTGGCACTGGAGTAGCCTTGCAGGATACCACCTTCATGGAAGGTGTGGAGAAAGGAGGACAGAGGACCTCCTAGGCTGGGGAGGTGAGGAGACAACCCCTGTTGGGTGGAGCAGGGAGTGCCCTTGGGGCACCTGTGAGTCCAGCTGGCCCAGCCCCCATTTCTGCAGCATCCAGTGTGTATCGGGCCCAGAACAGCCTATTGTGACCTTGAAGTCCTCCTTGGGGAAAGAAGACAAGTAGAGATGGGAGACACAATAAAGGACTGAGGAGAACTGCACGCTACTAACATTCAGGGCACATGTCATGGGGCCGGCAAGGGGGAAGCAGGAAGTGCTTTTCTGGAGCTTGCAGTGTCTCCCTATTCGTGTTCTTGGGCATGGGTAGGCCACACACCAGCAGTGTACTCAAGTGGCTATGTATGCCTACCTGGGAAGTGCTGGAACAGACCTGAGAGGAAGAGAGGGCTCCCTGAGCAGGTGGCAGTTGGCCTGCCTTAAGCGAAGGGAGAGGGACCAAGAAAAGAGTTGGGGGCGGGTTTACAGGTTGTGGGGAAAACCCTGGTCATGGAGAGGAAACCCCTACTCTGCCTGGGGATAGAGCAAGCTGGGAGCCCACTTGGGACACATGGAGGAGGCCCCAACTGGGCACAGGTTCTGTGCCTTGCCCCCTGCTGAGCTGTCCCAGTATTACAAGCACTGCACCCTCCCCCTCACAGTGGCACCTCCCTCCGGGGCATTCTCACAAAGATGCTAATCAGGCCCATTCTCACAAAGATGCTAATCAGGCCACAAAGCCCCATTTTGGTGCCAGCAGCACTGCAGACCAGGAACTTCAGCAGCAGCTCTTAGCATCTCGAGTCCCTCTAACCCGAACAGTCACCCTGCTGCTATTTGATTATGTCCTTGTAGATAAGCATCTAAGTTTTCTAACTCCCCTCTCCCCTAAACTTTCATGTTCTAAAAAGAGATTTTTCTTGAAATGAATTTTGTCTGATTATAAAAGAAACACAGGTTCATTGTAGAATGTCTGGAAAAATACAGAACACACTAGGCGGTGCCCGAAGTTCAGTCAGCAGGGCTCCGGCCACATACACCTAGGGTGGTGGGTTCAAACCTGGCCTGGGCCTACTAAACAACAATGACAACTGCAACAAAAAATAGACGCGCATTGTGGCAGGCCCCTGTAGTCCTAGCTACTTGGGAGACCAAAGCAAGAGAATCGTTTAAGCCCAAGAGTTTGAGGTTGCTGTGAGCTGTGATGCCACAGTACTCTACCCAGGGTGACATAGTGAGACTCTGTCTCAAAAAAAAAGAAAAAGAAAAATACAGAACACCATAAGGTAGAAAACCAAAATTGCCCACGAACTCAGTGAAGTCCATGCTGTGAACATGTGGGCATATTTCCTTCTAGTCTTTTTTCTACTTTTGCTACTTCACAGATGCACGTCTCCTAAGGCTGGTCTGGGCCCTACACTATGTCACATCCCTAAAGTTGTTTTTGATCTTTTTTTTTTTTTTTTGAGGTAGTCTCACTTTGCTGCCTTTGGTAGAGTGCCATGGCATCACAGCTCACAAGAACCTCAAACTCTCAGGCTTAAGTGATTCTCTTGCCTCAGCCTCCAAACAGTGACTGTTTGTGGCCTACAGGCACCTGCCACAATGCCCGACTAGTTTTTAGAGACGGGATCTTGCTCTTGCTCAGGCTGGTCTCAAACTCCTGATCTCAGGGTATCCACCCACCTCAGCCTCCCCTAGTGCTAGGATTACAGGTGTGAGCCTGTGGGCCAGGTCATGACTTTTTGTTATAATAAAGAATATAGCAAAGACACATTCTATGGAGCATTTTGTACATTGTTCATAGGTAAATATTTACCTATCAACAATCTATGGTTGTCATGGTAGAGAAAATTGGTAACAGCTTTCAGGCAAGCAGGTATTTAGAGGAAGAGCACAGGAACACATGAGCACATAGTTCTGACCGGCTGGGCTGTGCTCCCCAGAGAGGCTGCAGTTCAAAGGGCAGGATGGAAAAGATGAGTGAGGCAGCTGAGTGTGGCTTTAGGAAAGCTGTAGACAAAGGGCCATGGGGGAACAGCCTTGAATCCCTCAACAGTGATCGCTGGACCCGGTGTAAGCTGGGAAGCCTGGGAGCCAGCCGTTAAATGTAGTCATTATCAACATTTTAACTGTAGAAATGTACAACTAACTGAATGATGTTAACAAAGGCAATAAATACTCAAACCTCATCCCTTTCTAATTATTTCACACACTTTACTGTTATCTGTGCTCTTGGGGCTATTGACATGTCACCTGTCTGGAAGGTGGCAACAGTCTAAGATGCAGCTCTTCTTAACTACAAGTCCAGTGACATCACAGTAGTGGCTTGAAATTGACTATTGTGGAAGTATTTACACCAAGGAAATTGGCATATGGTCCAAATCAGTGGGTTTTGTTTTGGAACATTTACCAGCTACCACTGTACTTAAGTGGAAGCAAACCAGAAGCTGTCCTTAGGGTTTCAGTGGGGAGGTGTCTCCTCAGGGAAGGAGGACAAGCACAAGGTGAGATACTCAGGTGATACTTAGAATGCAGGAATGTCTTTCTCCCTGGAATCATTACCCAGCAGCAGTGTTGCTATGGAAACTGGGAACAGTATGCTAGATGAGCTGGTGGAGGCTGGGATGTCAAGAGGAGGATGGGTGCACACACAGCCTTAGCCCCTCAGATCATAACACAGTGATAGCCTTTGATAGCCAGGCAGGCTGCACCCTGGCCCCAGCAGGCTCTGAGCACAGGTGGTCCTCCGACCTCTATTCAGAGACCTGCCTGTGCAGATCATGGTGGGCCCTAAGAGCTAATGAGGGTGGGTGGGGCAAAGACAAGTTGTGACAAGGAAGAAATGAGCCCCAGAGGCCAGCCAGCAAAAGCAGCACACTGGCAAAGTCACCACCGAGATGCCCCTGCCTTCATATCACACTGAAAACTTGCAAGCCCAGACCACCCAGATTCCCCTCCACACCCTGGGGCTAGCCCCACACAGGCACTGAGGGCCCCATTCAAGCCCTGGACAAGCAATTCCAAATGGATCAAAGACCTCAAGGGACAAAGTAAAACAAGAGAATAGTATCTTTATGGTGTTAGACTAGAGAAGAAATTCTTGAGATAAAAAGCTGGACAAACAATAATGGGAAAGGTATACAACCTCTGGAGAACAGTAAAAAGGCTGAGAGCAGGGCCCTACCATGCACAGAGCTGATAACTGGTTATCTAGAATATACAAAGAATTCCTAGAGAACACTACAGAAACACAAACAACTCGACAAGAAAATGGGCAAAGGACATCAATGGGCATTCAGGGAAAAGGGAGCCCACAGCAACCAATACCCACTCGGAATGATGCAACCAGATAACATCCCCTTCAGGACCATCAGATGCAAGCAAATGAGAGCAGGGGACACCAGACAACTAAGAGGGCCAAGAGGATGCATGTAGCCACACACTAGAAATTGCCTGAGGTCTGTCAGCCACCGAATGAATGGGCACAAAATTCCCGGTATACTGTACAGGAGATTTATGAAAGCACACTTGCTCTCCATAGTCCTCCAGAGAGAGAGGGACAGGAAGGGAACAGGGATCTATCTGCTTGTAAGACCTGAAAAGGCAAAACAGCAGAGATCAGAAGGGCCTATACCCAGGCTGGGCAGCAGTGCAAATCCAGGGGGGCTCCAGATACACAGGCCAGAGTTTGACATCCCAACTGCGTGCCAGGAGGACCCCGCAGAGCAGTGGGATGGAGCCCTAAAGCACTCAGCAGCTCGGGCCCAGCCTGGCAGGGATGGTGCCGGTGGTAGTAAGGGCTGGGGCACCCTAGCTGTCGGGAGAGGTCCCATTCGGGAGTATGATTAGCACGTGGGGTAAGAGATGGGTGGTGGGTATGGTTTGGGGCCATGGGGTGGGGTATGCATGGGGTCTGGGGGATGGATGGATCATGTGGTTTGGGATGGGCCTGGCCTCTCTGCTAAGCATATCTCTCCTCCATCTCCTCCCTCTCAGTGCCATGCCCAAATGCACTTCTGGCACGGCTGTCTTCTGTCCTTGCACCTCTCCCTGCCTGCCCTTTCTCTCCCACAACAGAGCTTCCTTTACACATCCTTTCCTCCGGACCTGCTAGTCACTTCCTGCCTCTCCTCCTGTCACATCACACAATGTCTATCATCTCATTGTTACCCACAGGTCACATCTGAGGGGCTGTGGGACCTGTGGCTTTGTCCCAGGAGCACTAATGCAAATGAGGAGGATATACAGAGACAGGTGCACAGCTCAAGACCTTGGGAGACAGAGGCCTACTTGGCATGCCAAACAGGAGACTCATCTACACAGCCAGCAGCCATGCCCACTCTAGCCACGTACTCAGGCACATCCATCCAGGCTTAGGACTCACTCTGTGGGTGCACACAAATGCCCAGGCCTTGCCCCCACTGTGGCTGTTGGCAAGAGCCACAGCAAACATCCAGGGAGAATGTCATGTGCAAGGCACAAATGGGAGTTTGCTAGTCTGCTTCAACAGGCTCTGGAAACTGCCTACAAGACAAGGAATCTAACAAACTGGCCAGCTACATTCACACCACTGTAGGCCTGGGGAAGATCAGGCCAAGTCCCTTGGCCTGTGTGGGGACTCTGGGGCATCTCTCTGAGGGTGGCTCTCCTTGTGTCCCTCAACTCTGCTTCTGTATTGTGGGCAGGGGCCTTGCAGCTTTTATACCTATAAGAAATCCAGTTTCGAGTCACAGTGGTATGAATGTGTGGCTGGCAGCTTGCCCTGGGGCATGTTCATTTTCCAAACACTATTTAAAAAAATGTTTCTTTCATCAAATGCAAACCTACCTCCTTTGGAACAATCCAGAAGAAATCCACTTTGCTTCCAGTATGGAGAGAGTGGGACTTGCTGAATGAGCCCATTTTTAGAAAACTCACTGTTAAAGAATTAATTCCTTCTTTAAGAGCAACCTACCCCCCCCCTTTGGAGCAATCTATAAGAAATCCATTTTAACACGATTGTAAGAGGGACTTTACCTAACAAATGCAATCAGTGTAACCTGGTTTCTTGTACCCTCAATGAATCCCCGACAATTTAAAAAAAAAAAAAAAAAAAAAGGCTCGGCGCCTGTAGCTCAACAGGCTAAGGTGCCAGCCACGTACACCTGAGCTGGTGGGTTCGAATCCAGCCTGGGCCCGCCAAACAACAATGATGGCTGCAACCAAAAAAAGAAAAAAATAGCTGGGCATTGTGGCAGGTGCCTGTAGTCCAGGCTACTTGGGAGGCGGAGGCAGGAGACTCGCTTGAGCCCAGGAATTGGAGGTTGCTGTGAGCTGTGATGCCACAGCACTCTATCCAGGGTGACAGCTTAAGGCTCTGTCTCAAAAAAAAAAAAAGAAATCCATTTTATCTTCTAACACTTCACATACCTGAAGCCCATTCAAATGCCTCTTGTCCCTCCTAACCACAGCTCCCAGTGACTCTCATCTTCTCCAGTGCTCGGGGGCTGGGGCTGCACTGGCCTTACCACATACTGGACGTCTTCACGTTAGCTATGAACAGTCTTATCGGGAGCCACCTCTGCCAACTTGGTAGTGAGGCGGCAGTCAAGCCAAGTTGACAAAATCTGTTCACGGACACTGCTCCTCCATCCTGCACTACCACGGTGGATTCTACTCATGGCATTTCCCCTCAAGCAATGAAAGGGCTCACGACACCACCCTGGTCTGAATGGCAGTCCCTGTCATCCGCCAGTATACTTCCATCCCAGTCAGGGACTTTCCATCTGCCCTCAGCAAATCCAGCTCCCAGCATTGTCTGTTTCCTTTCTGGTTTGCTGTGGAGGTGGCCCAAGCGGGCTGACCCTAGCACTGGAGAGCTCTCTTCCCAGCCCCTGCTAACTCTGGATAGGGATTCAAGCCTTAGCAGGGCCCCTCTGCCTGAATGTAGCCCAAGTGGCCCTCACACTCTGCTTGGGGACAGCTCAGTTCCCAATTGCATATGAGAGCACTCATGGCCCTGGGTTCCCTGCAAGCCCAGTCTCCATGGCTCCCAGAAGCAGGGGCCACCTCCAGACCCCATGGCACTGAGTGTTCCCCTCCCAGCTAATGCCATGGCCCTTTGTAGACATGCTCACGTGAGAAATGGCCAACTTTCAGGAGAATAATTTGTCAATTACTAAGAGACCCTTGAAAAGGTTCATCATACCCTTTGTACCAATAAATCTGGTCTAAGTAAGTTAGCCTCAAATAATAACTACAGCAGATATTTCATGAATTTAATTAGAAGGATGTGCACACCAGTGTTTTTTATTGCGGTATAACGCATCTAACATAAAATTTACTGTTTTCAAATGTACATTTCACTGACATTTACAATGCTGTGCAACCAATTCCCCTATCTAATTCCAGAACACTTTCATCACCCTCAAAGGAGACCCTCCCATAAAGCAGTCTCTTCCCATTGCTCCAAACCCCCAGTTCCTGACAAGCAACCTGTTTTCTGTGCCTGGTGACCTGGATATTGCATGGAAATTGAATCACACACTGTGTGGCCTTCCATGTCTGGCTTCATTCCCTAGGCATGTTCTCAAGGTCTATCCATGCTGCAGCAAGGCTCAGTGCATCCATCCCTTTGTGGCTGACTGATACCCACAGTGTGGATACAGCACATTCACATCTGGCTTGCCTGGCCAGCAGTTCATAGACACTCAGGCTGCGAAGACAGCACTAACCCCACAATGGACATCTCTAATGCAACTGTTAGCTTGAGCCCATTTATACTTCTTTTTTTTTTTTTTTTTTTTTGCAGTTTTTGGCCAGGGCTGGGTTTGAACCCGCTACCTCCTTCATATGAGGCAGTCACCCTACTCCTTTGAGCCACAGATGCGCCCCCATTTATACTTCGTGATGGCATATACCAAGGAGCAGGATGGCCTAGCCGTATGGTGACCCTATATTTCACTTACTGAGGTACAGCATTATTATATTTGTGTGCTTTATTTTTCTTAATATCAAACTATTAAGGGGCCAGCATTATATTTCATGACAAAATCTCTGCAACAATTGTAACCACAAATATCTAACTTGGCAGGGTGCCATGCCTCACACCTATAATCCGAGCACTCTGGGAGACTGAGGTGGGTAGATTGCTTGAGCTCAGGAATTGGAGACCAGCCTGCACAAGAGTGAGACCCCATCTCTACTAAAAATTGAAACATTAGCCAGGCGTGGTGGTGGGCGCCTGTAGTCCCAGCTACTCGGGAGGCTGAGGCAAGAGGATAGCTTGAGCGCAAGAGACTGAGGTTGCTGCGAGCTATGACACCACAGCACTCTACCCAGGGCACAGACTAAGACTCTGTGACTCCGTCTCCAAATAAATAAATAAATGTCTAGTTGAAGTGCATGGCTGTTCTCTCCTAGAGTCTTTTGAAAACAAGCCAGTTTCTCAAAGACAGAAAATGACATTTCTGTGTCATTTTCCTATGACGATTACCATGTAAAATATGTATGTATATGGAAAAAGTCTAGGGAAGAATATTTAAAATCATTTTTAATGGCTGGGCACAGTGGTTCATGCCTGTAATCCTAGCACTCTGAGAGGCTGAGGCAGGTGGATTGCTTCACCTCAGGAGTTCGAGACCAGCCTAGCAAGAGTGAGACCCTGTTTCTACTAAAAATAGAAAAAATAGCCAGGCATCATGGCGGACACCTGGAGTCCCACCTACTCAGGAAGCTGAGGCAGAAAGATCACTTGAGCCCAGGAGTTTGAGGCTGCTGTGAGCTATGATGCCATTGCACACTACCCAGGGCAAGAGTGAGATTCTGTTTCAAAACTAAATAAATAAAATCATTTTTATATATGCAAGGGAAATTAAAACCTTAGAATTCTTGTCTGGTTCGGCAACCGTAGCACAGTGGTTACAGCACCGGCCACATACACCCAGGCTGGCAGGTTTAAACCCGGCCTGGGCCAGCTAAACGACAATGACAACTGCAACAAAAAATAGCTGGGCATTGTGGTGGATGCCTGTAGACTCAGCTACTTGGGAGCGTGAGGCAAGAGAATCGCTTAAGCCCAAGAGTTTGAGGTTGCTGTGACCTATGACGCCACAGCACTCTACTAAGGGCTATATAGTGACACTCTGTCTCAAAGAAAACAAAAAGAATTTTTTGTATTTTTCACACTATATATAATAAGGCTACATTATTTTGAAAAATGTTTACAGGCTGGATGCAGTGGTTTATACCTGTAATCCTAGCACTCTGGGAGGCCGAAGCAGTTGGATCACCTGAGCTTAGGAGTTTGAAACCAGCCTGACCAAAGGTGAGACCCAGTCTCTACTAAAAACAGGAAAACTGAGGCAAGAAGATCACTTGAGCCCAGGAGTATAAGGTTGCTGTGAGCTATGACTCCACAGCATTCTACCCAGGTGACAGAGTGAGAATCTGTTTCAAAAAAAAAAAAAAGAAAGAAAGAAAGAAAAAAGAAAAAATATTTACATAATTCAAAAAAGAATAGTATCACAGGAAAATTCTCTTGATAGGCCAGGTAAGGTGGCTCACGCCTGTAATCCTAGCATTCTGGCAGGCCGAGGCAGGTGGATAGCCTAAGCTCAAGAGTTTGAAACCAGCCTGAGCAAAAGCAAGACCCCCATCTCTACTAAAAATAGAAAAACTGGGGCAAGAGGATCACTCGAGCCCAAGAGTTGGAGGTTGCTGTGAGCTATGACTCCACAGCACTTTACCCAGGGTGACAGCTTGGGATTCTGGGGGCGGGGGAGAATACCTTTTAAAATACCAACATCCTACTTTCAAGACTTGGAAAAAATGATTCTGCACTTTGTACAGAACCAGAAAAAACCCTGTATAGCTAAGGCAGTTCTTAGTAATAAAAACAAAGCCGGGGGTATCACCATACCAGATTTTAGGCTGTATAAC